>JABFOV010000537.1:0-36496 GCA_022817685.1 Aradophagus sp. ZL-2020 | reverse complement strand
GTAGTGGATGGGGTGGGTGCAGCCGGTGCCACAACCTCAAAAACTGGTGTTTCAACTGGTGCAATTCCTAAGAGCATAAGCTTTGACATGACAGCAGAGCGTGGTGATAAGGAATTGTTGGACGATGATGAGAAAAACAAAAGAGGCTTTTTTGGCAAATTGAAAATGTCATTGCGTAATCGAAGGGGAAAAGGACTGATGAGAGGTGGAGATGAATTGGGCAGGTGTTATGATGGACCTTCTGGATCTGAAGACGTTAGCGGTAAACATCGATTAAGAAGAATCATGTCGGAAGATACTGCATCAAGCTCAAATATAAATGGTTAACATTTCATAAAATATTAAAATTAATTTTAATTATTACAATACATATAAAGCAAAATTAAAACTTGGTATATAAATTGATTTCAAAAACAGAATTTATGTAGAAGCTTTTTTAAAATTGTGATTAAATATTTTATTTTAGATAGCACAGATGACATTCTTGCAAAATATAGGCGAAAGCCAAGTATAGCAAGTGACACAGCTTCTATTGAAAGTAATCATTCGCGCGCCAAGGAAACTCATGAAGACGAACGTTTAGCAATTGATCCAAATAATGTTGAAAGGTCGTTCGCTTTTACTGACGCTAAACGAAAGCTTCGAAAGGTTCTCAGTATGGCAGACTTGCAATATGTACCATGGACTAATATTACAGAAGTGAGCATTTTTTACGCAAAACCGTCAATAATCTTTATACTCTTTTTCGTTCATGTGAAATTTATTTTTGAATACCTATAAATAAATTTTTTCGTTTTATTAGAGAAACTGTTGGATGCAAAAAGAAAACGAACTGGTAGCATTTTTACAGCTTCAGTTGGCTGAAGCGATAAATTTACAAAACCGTGCGTTGATTGCACACTTGCACGAGACTTTACGTTGCGTCAGATTATTCAACGATGAGGGCTGCCGAAAATTGTTCAAGTCGCTCAAAGATGATTATCAGAAACGTTCTCCTTACATAGCCTATCTCACACGCTCTCGAAATGGCCTCTTGTCTACTTTAGCACACTTAGATAGGTAAAAATTTATGTTTGAGTATAAATTTCAACTGTTATTTAAATTTGAATTATCATATTGAACATTCTTATTTCTTGTTTTAGACTAGCGGAAAGAGTGAAAAGCGATCGCGATGCAATAAATAATCATTTGGTTTCTGTTTGCGTTCGAGTGTTTCTAGAGAAAAAGGAGGTTTCCTTGTCTCAATTCTGCGAAGAATTCAAAAAACTAACGTTGGCCGATGAAAAGCAAGATCTTGTTGATAACTTTTTAAACAAAATTTATTCAGAAATGAATAGCGACCCCATATGGCAAAGTAAGTGATTAAAAATTTGCGAAAAAATTAACTTTTAAATGTAGTAGTTTGCAAATAATTCATTCCTCGTTTAATTTCAGATCAAAATATTTTAATTTACATTTAAATAATTTTGTAGAAGAATGAAACTTGACCAAGTTTGAATATTTTTTCAGTTGCAAGTGATAGCCAGATAGAATTAGCGCGAATCGTTGTTGAAAGGACAGTGATGGCACGAGTTTATTTGAACGCATTATATCCAAACGGTGATGGTGACATTTATCGAGACCAATTACTGCAGGATCACATAAAAAAATTGGCAAAAGTTGTAACGCCGACCCATAAAGATTTACATATTCCAAAGATTTATCACTACGAATGTCCGTGGCCGTGGGCGCAAGAGGAACTGGCTGTGATTTCCGCGTATAAAACGCCTCGGGACAAGTTACAATGTGTGTTCCGGTGTGCTACGACCATTATGAACTTGTTGTCGATGGCTTCCGAACGGGGAATCCCTGCAGCCGACGATCTTATTCCAGTTTTAGTCTACGTTATTATTAAGGTAAGTAGTTTAATTGTAATTAAATATATTTGGTAGAATTTTTTTAACACACTTTTTTTCTTAATAAAATACAATTTTACTAAATTTGATATCAATTCACAGCCTGTGAACTTAAATACTTGTTCTAGAAATTGGATAAATAATATTTTTTTTTTTTTTTAATAATTGCCATTTTTTTTCTTTTTTATCTTCATATTTCTTCAGATTATATTCGTTTAATATTTGAAAAAAAGTAACTGCAAAAAAAGTGGGCTCAACCGGGATTTGAACCCGGGACCTCTCGCACCCAAAGCGAGAATCATACCCCTAGACCATTGAGCCTCAGTGGAGTGACGGATAATAAACGTACCAAGTTCTTGTCTGTGTAATAATGAAATCGCATCTTCTTTTTCGAAATCATTAACGCACGTTATTTGAAAAACATTTTTAACAATAATTTAATATAATATATTAGTTTATTCCATATTAAATATTACGAGATGACGATTGATAAATTACATGTAATGTTAAGTCAATGTTTTTATTTTAAAATATATACTATTTATATACAGCAGTATAATGTCCAGTGATATTTTTAATTAAAATGCATTGTCACAGTTATTCTTATATCATGTAAAGTAATATATACAACGAAAATATACATAATCATATATAAAAAATAAAATGTCACTGATATTAAAATCATTACTGATGATATATTTACATTACTCAATGCTGTAATAAATTTCAATATTGACTTATACAGAAAGATTAAATTATCAATGTTACATAAGTAGATAACCCTGCAATGGGCTTTGTGAAGGATTTCATAATCAGTAAATAAGCGAATCTTAAACTTTTCAAATTCAAAGTAAAAATTATGCACTTGAAGTATTGCGGCTTTATCATAAATGAAACACTTGCATTTGATTTGTTGAAATAAACAGATGATATAGTGAAAGTATCAAGAAAGTTGAAAGGAGTAAAATATTGAACAATAATTTACATCCATATAATAATTCTTTTGGTTCTGAGCAAGATATACCAGGATATACATAGTCATAATTTGATTTGAAGGATACAAAAAATTCTGAAAATCTTACAAAATGATTGAAATGTTTATAAAAAAAATTGGGCTCAGCCGGGATTTGAACCCGGGACCTCTCGCACCCAAAGCGAGAATCATACCCCTAGACCACTGAGCCTCAATGATATTGGTATAATGTTTATTCACTTTACTAATGTCAATATATCTGGACCAAGAAGTGAAAGGAAAATGAAAGGTGAAAGGCTCGATCCACGTTAGGGTCTGTTCTCCAAATGACAAGCTTGTATTAACATTTCGTGACGTCAAAGATTATTGTTCTACTTTTGCATATTATTATATTTCAAATATGACAAAAGGTGCAAATTTTTGCAAAAGCATAAAAAAAATCAGAGTTCTTATTCAAAATACGCTGTCTTTATTTTAATACACTCAATCAAATTCAAAATTATATTTGAAACTGATTCATTATTCATAATAATTTATTTTTAAACAAACGAAGTTATAAATTGCAAAAAATTGGGCTCAACCGGGATTTGAACCCGGGACCTCTCGCACCCAAAGCGAGAATCATACCCCTAGACCATTGAGCCTCACTTGAGAAAGGAACTTTACAAAAGCGATTTCAGTTTCACGTATGTTAATTTGTGGACCAAGCAGAGAAAGTTGTTTCGATTACCAATTCGTCATTAAAATTCATCTTTCGACGAACAGGTTTAATTTTTAGTTCGCTCAACAGGTTGACATACATTTGATTTAAATTTTCTTCGAGAAATCTGAGTAGCTGATGTATTACAATTTGTTCGTTAAAATTCTTCTTTTGCTTTTTTTCAGACTAACCCACCATCATTGTTATCAACAGTTCAATACGTAGACAGTTTTTATGGAAATAGAGTCGAGGGCGAGGAACAGTATTGGTGGACCCAGTTTTGTTCAGCCATCGAGTTTATTAAAACAATGGATTAAGGCAAAGTAGGAATGATAAATCATCTTCACAGTAAAACAGCTAACAATAATACACATTTCGTTTGGAATGGTAGCAATTGTGGGTGCCGTGTCGCACATTTTACCACTTTAATTTTTACATCTTTAGCCACGCTAACTTCTCTTGTATAATCATCTGTTTTGTAGCGCTTCGTTGAGTTAGCATACATATAGGCATTTTACGTTATTTAAAAAGAATAATTATCGTTGTTATTAATATTAATATATTATACAATTGAAGAAGATTGAGACGTCGTCAAACAATAATATGTCAATCTGAGGAAAAAGATTTTTTACCTAGATTCGTCTGTTGCTTTCGCTATCGCAGAAATCTCGTTTGATGTCATGGTTCTGTGATACATCAATCGATTACCTATCATCTCAGTTCTTGTGCGGCATTGTTTGATTTCTAGATTTTATTTTTGTTCAGTGATTAAAAGTAAAGTTATTTATAATGCATATTTTCATATATATTTATGAGTGAATGAATTTTTTATTAGGAAATTAGAAAAAATATTTAAAGATTTTAACGTTGATACGAATTTTCTTATTGTAAAGTTGTCATATTTTTTTAAAACATGTTCGGGTGGAGTGATCTTTTTAATCAAGTGTTATCAACTGGTTTATTTAAATGAACCAGCTTAGAGGAAAAAGTTACTTAATGTTTAGTAACAATTTTAGTACTGTTTTGTATACAATTGAAAAGAAAAAAAATAAAGAGAGAGGGAGAGAGAGAAAGAAAAAAAGAAAGAAAAAGAAACGTTAATCTGAATTAAAGTAGTTTTAAACTATTCCACGTAATTACACATTCTTGTTAATTTCCATAAAGAAATGAATTAGGTAAAAAGATAATCGGTTATAATTGTGGATTGTGGAATCCTTGATGTAATTTTTTTCAAATATGTATATTCAATTATGTTTTTGCAATGGAACAGTTATTGTGATAATAAGTTGAACCTTTAAAGTTTTTATATGCCATTCATATTGCTATTACAATTATAGAAATTAGTAAGTCATTATTACTCAATGATAATACATATTTATATATTATTTTAATGTTACTGACTTTAAGAAAATAGAAGCATTTGAACTGAGCGAAATCAGGCGCATCCTTTGTCGCTGTCTCAACCTTCTTTCATGATTTTGAGTTTAATTTTACAATTTTATTTGCCCCGAGACCGGTCAGGGGAATTCACGTTTAGTATTATAGTTTAACGCGAGATTTTTGTTCTCGTTATTCTCAATAATGCATCGACTTCCTGGAAGTCTGAGATTAAAAATAAAGCGAAGTTTAACGAGAGGATAGTAATGAAAAAGTAAGGGGATAACATTTTGCGTCTCTTTATTGGTGTATATTTTTTTACGTCGTTTCATCAAACGTTTTCGTGGTCAAAACACTTTTTTTTTTATCATGCCAAATTTGTATGAATCGGCCAATCGTTGGTTAAAGGGAAAGAGTAAAGGACAAAAGTAATTTGATAAGTCATAAGGATTCATACATAATTACAAAAATATTTACAACTGAAGTGAAATATTTACAATTAACTTTTTATTTTATTGTTTTACTTCAAGTAGGTACATAAGATTAATTTTTAACTAATTCATAACATTTATTTCACTTATAACTTTAGATTTTCTAGTTCATTTGATTTACTTTCAGTTGTAATCTTTCCCCTTTACCCAATTTTCAAAAGCAAATCAGCGCGTAGAAGACGAATATAAATCATCGATTTTCGATTTTTAGAATTTGCAATAAAATTTGTTCTTATTGTAAAATCGGCCGTTTGTTGAAACTCGTTTAACATACTACATACGATTGCTCATTATTGATAAAAATTACACAAATAATGGAGTCATAATTAAGCGATTAATAGATGCGATAAATGCGATTAAAATTTGTGCAAGCGAAGGATAAAAATAACGATGGAATACTCTTTTTACTCGAAACGCTATTTATATATGATGTCAATCATGGTCCAAAATATTTTGCAATATATATTTTTTTAGTGAACAGAATATTTAGATTGTAGCGTTTGACTGTATTGCACGATTTGCACAAAACGTCTCTGATTCGCAATGAATATGAAATAATATGTAAAACGAGTAAAAAGGATAAGAAATAAAAGAAAAAAAAGGGTAAAGCAAGCAAGTTACCCATTGAATCGCGTTGGATCATTCAGCTGATTTTGGATGACGTATAACTTTTGTATCGGTGCGATTTCATCTGTAAAACTTGCTGAACTTAGTTACAAGGGTATACAATGTATTTGTTAAAATTAAATGTGAAAAAGATTATTGTTTATGTGTAATTGTAATGTCCCGTCTCGTCTACAATGTAATAATTTTCGAAAAAATAAGAAGAAGAAAATATAATACAGAAATTTGAAAGCAAGCAAAGCTACGAATTCTTGACCATGCTAATAAATTCATTGTCTGCATTGTGAGGATAAAATCGCAAATTTCATTTTGCTATTCTTTAGTTAGGTTTTATTCATTGTATGATTTCAATATTGCTCAATAACAAAATGATTTATTCTTATCGACAAACAAAATTTTTCTTCGTGTTAATGTTAAATTAATTTTTGCATTGAAACTGGCTTATCAAATTTGTTATAAAAATAGTTAAAATGTAATTATCTGATTGTATAAATGCCTGAGTGATCTATATACAGTCGAAGTTGGGTATTTGCGGTCGAAAGTGGATATCATCATGTTGAAAACAATAGTGTTCTTAAGTTTGATCGCCGCCATTGGCGCTTTGGTAAGGAAATTAAAATTTTTTACATGTTAGACATTGAAGTTTTCTTAATTTTATAATTAATAAATTAATTCTTTATATTTCGTTTTCAGGTGTTACCATGCGAGGTAATAGCAGTAGATTTCATTAGAATATAAGTAGTGTGTAAGTAAGATTATAAGTGTCATCAGTTTAAAATTGAAATTACTTTGATTTTCAGAAACCGACGAAAGACAAATTTGAGATGGAGGAGGACATGTCAGATGTAATTTTTTGTTTATTTTATATAATTCAAATGTAATTTTTGGATTCATATCTTCAAGTCTAAAATTAATTTATTTGTTCAATCTAGGTATATCCACCAATTGGATCAAATGTAATGTTCAAGGTATAATGTTAATTGTAATCTAATGCATAATTAAAATATTAAATGTACTAGAAAGATCCATAAATATTTTATTATTTTAACTTATTTCAGAACGAGAATCTTGTTTTGAAGAATAGAAAAAATATTGTTGATTGGTTTTATGAGCAAGATACTAAATTCGTGAGTCTTCTATTTCGCTAAAATGATTTTTTATACTATTTTTTATAAGATTGCTTGTTAAAATTATAATCTAATTGCAGGAAAAGTACATCCATAACTGGCAAAAGGTAATAAAAAAGACATTAAAATAATGTAAACAGTCTGATTGATAATTAATAAATCTCTTTTTATTCAGGCGTTTACTCACCGATTTGACAATTTCGTGGAGAAATATAGAAAACCATTTGAACGCTTTAGACAAAGGTGGAGAGACACTAAAAAAGATTTACGTAAAGTTTTATTTGATTGAACAGAAAATAAAAATGTTTGAAATTTTTCAATTGTAAAGCCATATCTAAAAAAAACAATTAAAAAGATATTTGTTAAGATTATAATATTTCAGTGTTGAATTTACAAATTATGTAAATCCTTTATTAGGATACTTTACAATTATATTAATGATTAAATAAAAGAAACAAAATTAAAATGACTACTTTATTTTAAAGTAATTAATGTTACATAAATTTCTTGTATATAAATGTAACAAATTTTCTATTTATTAAAGAAAAAATGCATAGCAATTAAAAAAATCATATAGAATAAATAAAACCTATTATGTAGTGAAAAAATATATTTGAGTTTTTTTCTTCGCAACATGTATCATTGTACATAGCATAATTCAAATATTAAAATATCATTATAACAAATTTAATATTTCCTATATCATGATTTCATTCAATACATATAAAATATACTTTATCTTCTACACATGCTTGTATAAAAAGTATTTCCTATCATACTATATTACATAATGAAACTGTTAGAGACTTGTAATCTCTCAAATTTGATTTCGGTGGTACGTTGTTTGATTTTCAAATTTGTTGTCCGGATTTTTTTTAACTCAACGTTTGTAATGATAGAAAGCGGTGGTGTTTGTTTCATATGTTCTCTTTACATTGGGCAAGTTTAATTTTTCAGCTGCAAGATAACATGCTCCGACTGCCCCTGACACTGTAAGATAAAGCAGCGTCAGTTCGTCTACGATTCCATTCTTCTTGATCTGACCGATAAAACCATTTTTCATGTAGTTCCACGATTTCCAAACTGATCCCACGCAAATAATTTTCAATCCACCTGGAGCATTCTTTAAATCCTATTTAAAAATAATACTTATTAAGTAAATTATGTAACAATTAAATAAACAAAAATTAAGCTTCGTAAGATAAATCTTAAAATAATATTATTAGAGATTAATTCAAGTTAATAAGTATAAAAGTTATTACATTATGAGCTTTTGAAGATATCGCTTCTACATGTTTGGCCAGCATTCTTCCAGCATCTTCAAATAGAAATAAGCAAAGTCGGTCTAGTTTTTCGCATCCTTTAGCCAATTCTTTGGTAAACATGGCAATTTTACTCTTGTCAAAATCAGCATACAAATGTCGCAACATGGCATGTCTGTCATCAACTTGAAAGAAGCTCTTCATGGTTTTAAAAACGTATGCTATAGGAAATGGAGCTTTCGTCAAATCGTCTATGTCATCGAAAACATATTTACATGCTTTCAATGCGATCCAGAAAGCTGTAACAATGTTATTTTACAGTTAATTAAACTACTTTGAAAATTAATTGTAATTTTACGCTACTGAAATAATTACCTCCGCCTTCATCCCCTATCACGTGACCCCATCCACCGCAATTATGTTTTTCACCATCTGGATTAATGAGTAAGGCATTGCTACCAGTTCCAGCGATCAGTACAATACCTCCATGAGGTAAGCCAGTTTTTAAACTTCCTAAAGTGTCGGGTCCAACGATATATTCTTTTGCCGCAAGTGGATAATTTTCGATCATTGTTTCTACTAAAATATTGTTAGTTTCTTCCTCTTCACCCCCACTCAGACATAGTCCCTGAAAACATTTTATTATTTTTTATTTAAGTTCAATATTAATTCAATTATTAAATTGTAAAATAACTATATTAATTATAAATTACGTATACTGAAATATAAAATATATTGTACACATTAATTCAAAAGATTACATTGCAATATCAATAATCAATTTTCTATATAGTCCATGTTTTGTTAATCAATTTATACGTAACATTTATTATATTTAAATTGTATATTTTATACTTACCACACAATCAAAAGGGATATCGTTTGACATGTTCAGTTGCTGCTTAGCTTTGACTATCATATCATTGATCCTACAAGTTGTTTCATTGTTTCCAATCACCTGAAAATAGTTTCACACATTAAATCAATTTTAATATGTTTGCCTAATTACTTCTTTAATAAGCAGATAAAGGTTTATAGATTTGTTACCCAATGATTAGTTCCCAGCCCATCGACTTCGGTAAGTTTATTGCCATTTTCATCCAAAACAACCAGTATTGATCGGGTAGCACCTCTGCAATCAGACAAACCACTATTATTTAATAAGTTACAACTTGAAAGAAATTTTTTTAAAAGACAATTCATGACAATTAAACGCAATAAAATTTAAGTGCCATTGTAGTGTTACTGGAAATCATCACCCTAAATTATATACATATATATTAAAAAGAAAAACATAATTCTTTTAATTAATTTTCAACAAGTGTTAATATTCCAACATCAAAATCATTATACTTGCTCATACAAATCCAATATATTTACATGAAAACTCATAACAGACAAAAAGTTAAAGTGGGGGAAGCGAATTTTGAATTTTTTGAGTTAAGTCAAAATGACATTGAAATTGAAACAAATGACATGAATTATAAGGGCCAGTGGATCTAGGGAATTGAATAATTATGTTGAAGCATTTATCGTAATAGATAGAGGGGTCAAGACCTTTCATTCTCCCCAAGTTGACAATACACGAATGACACGCAATTAGAATAGAATATAGCGGCATATATTTTGTGGGTTCGATTAAGACTCATAAAAATCTGCCATGCCAATAGATGATCGCAAACAACTTGTACATCGTCATATATCATTGTGTAACAGGCATTCGTGACCTTCAATTATTTTTAAAGTTCCATTTTATTACCAGGCTATCTGATCCTATTGTCAATGTTAATTTTTGACAAATTTGTTGAACAATTTTTAAGTTTTATATATGCATTTATTAACATATTAAATTATATGTTGAGATATATAATTCTGATATCAGAAAAACCACATAAATTTACATAGAAATTATTTGGTTGGATCTAAATCTTATGGAACAAGATTTCTACCTTTCGAAAGATACTTGTCATTGGTCAAGATAAAGGTTTTGAATAAAAAGAGAAAAAGCTGCAAGCAAATGTTGTAATCGTACTTGTTAATTAATTGACAAGCAGTTGATTATTTAAGTGATATAATATGTGATATAATCATATTTAACTAAAGATAACGATCGCTTTATATTTGATGAGTTTACATGCATTTTTCCCTGTTGATTGCGGAAGATATTATATCCTTAATACTTAATCAAAGTTAAATAGAGTAGTAGTAAAGTAAAAGAAAACTGAACAATGTCAAAGGCAAGTAAATAGAGTAAAATAATACATAGATCTTATCAGTAACAAATTAATTTATTGACTAACAAATATCTTGATACTTAATTTTATTTAAACACAAGATAAAATTTAACAAGAAAAGTAGTTAATTATGCTTCCCTTTATTTACTTATTTGTTATTATTATTATTATTTTTTTTTTTTTTGTAAAAGTTAAACTTTAGATGTAAGTATTTGTATATTAATAATAATTTTTGTAATGACCACTTAATTTTATATGCAATTGAGGTATTTAATTTCATTCATTTACTTACTTTTTTTAAAATAATTTTTAAAATTATTGAAAAATTATTACCCTTCTACTCCAGCAATAATAATTTTCTTTTCTTTCTTGAACACAGAGTTTTCTGCTCCTAATTTTCCATTTTCCTTATAGCTCATTATTTTTTGCTTTTATGTTTAAGAGTATGAAATTCCGGTTTTGTCTGTCCTGCCCTTCTGAAAGATAATATAATTATTATTTTTTCCATTCATATGTAACTTTCAATACATATTGCATATTTTTGGTTTTGATATTTATAATACATATAACTACAACTGTAATATAGAGTGAAAAACTTCTTGCATAATAATTATTATGCAGAATTAAATGCTTTTTGTTTACATAATTTCGATCACTTAATTAAAAAAATGTCTTAACTAAATTTTAATTATAATCGATTTAAAACAAAGTTTTTCATCCTTAAACTACAATAACAGTTAAAGATTGTAAATTATTAATTCCTTTCCATTGAATATTATTATACAATATTACAATATTCGTTTAATCGTTTATTTTGAAAAATCATTGATACTCCTTTAAAGTATTACAAAACCAAAGTATCAAAAATACCAAACTCCCAAACTTTATCTTCATAATTGCATACCATGCAAGAAAGTCGTTTTTTCAATAAATCCTTTCCGTCAATCCTGAACCGGTATTCTTTTTCGATCAATGAAATGGATGTATCAAGTGAATGTTTTCGGTCTCTTTCTCCTAACAAAAATCTGACATCTGTTTGTGTTCAAAGTTGGACAGAGTCGCATTAGCTAAGTAGGAAACTGAGACCGCTAAATTTTATTGTTTAAATGAGCCAACTGAAAAGTTAACAAAAGAGTAAGTTAAAGCAGTGAGTATATAGTTGTGAATAGTGTACTCTGCTGTACTCTGTATTTTTCTTTTCCACTTGTTTCCACTCGCACGCGCGCAGTGTGACTGACGATAAATCTTATAGGTAGGCGAACCAGGCGGAACCTTCTCTTGACGTTTTCACTACGCGCAGCCGCTGCAGGGTGTCCACGCACTATACCATTGGATTCCTAAAAGATAGTCTAATCAGTTTGTTGAATTTGAATCAAGCTACTACATTAGCATAATTGATTGCTATCATGCTAGAGTGATGTTTTGCGATGTTGCATTTTACAAGAGAAAATACAATAATTTATAAAAATATTATTTCAAGTATTTTTGTTGACTTATGAGAAAGTTTCAAGATATAAGTTATATAAATATATACTATCACTTCTGATTCGTACCAATACTGATCAAATTACTCATCGTGCATTAATTACATACATTCGACAGATCCAAAAGTTTTTGAATGTTTGAAAACGCTTAAAATTTTTTCACTTTTAAAAGACATTTTTGAAATTGACAAACAATAGGACTTTGAAAGATTAATGTATTCAATGTTTATAAAGCTTTTACAACACGATTAAACGTCTGATTGATTGTTTAAACGTTTAATAAATGTTTATTTAAAGATGATTCGAACAATAATTTATTAATCTATTGTTAATCCGACATTGCATCCAACACTGAAAACACTTTTATAAGACAGTGATAAACAGAATTGGAATTGTTTGTGTTTACAGTTATCTCATTTTCAATGTTTACTTTATCCAAGTAATTATTAATTGAAAATATGATAATTATTTTATCAATGAATTCAAACCATTTTTTCGTTTTTTATTCCCAAATTTCCCTCTTCAATCAATATTTATTCAATAATTCTTCGACCTTAAACCCCCTCTCCCTCCACTTGCCAAATTCAAGCACCAATCGTGTCATCTTTCGCGCGTGAGTTCAAAACAAACAAACGACAACACGTCGTGTCTCCGTTTGACTGGCGTGCGCGGCAGCACCGTCGACCGCGAGCACGTCGTCGTCCGTCGTTCTCGGGCTCGTGTGCGCGATCAGTGTACGTGAAAATGGCGGCGAAGAGCGGTGGAATGGTCGACTGGGCAGCGACGATTAAGCCGATTTTGAGCGCTTCTTACGGCGCGTTCGACAAGAGCGAGGTCAACGAACTCGTCAATGTCATTATCCAAAGGTAGGCGACCGAAAATACGTCGCCCGGGTCAACCGCGCCCGCGGCTCGTCACCGCCAAGGTGACGGCGCAAAAACGGGCCTGGCTGGTCGTCGACTCCTCTCGTTCAGTGTTTCTCACCCCTTTTCCCACCTCGTTTTATCAACGCGTACACGTTTGTATATTTGACTTTGTTTTATAGCGAAGCAGAATTTACATCGCACGAGGAACACCACGAGGCATTTTACACGTCGTTCGCAGCTTTGGCAGCGGACTACATTAGCGGCTGCGCGAACACCCGTAAGTTAGCACTTTGGGAAAGTGAAAAAATTAAAAAAAAAAAAAAGAAGGAGGGGAATAGAAGCGTGGATTTTTGTTGTTGTCGATTTTCTCGTCGCTCGCGCGAATGACAATGGCGATTTATAAAAATAAAGGCTTGGCAATGTGTACCCTGATGGCGCGCAGGTCTGTCAGCGGCTGCCAAAAATGGGTTGTAAATTTGAGCAATTTCTTGACTATGATTTCCAAGGCCTTGGCTTTGTGTCGACTTGACAGCGGTCTTTTGAGCTCGTTGAAATGACGGTTTGCGGAAGTAGATTATTTTGTTTCTTTTCGTTGGGTTCGACGAGTAGAAAGACGTTTTGCTCTTTTTGAGCGAATGTTTTGATTTTCGTGTAGGATTATACAATGTACAAAAAATTTTGTGTATGGCAAATAACTCTATTTTAAATGAAATAGTAAATCACAATACTTGAATAGGATTTTTTAACATAAAGCCTCATAGCCAGTAAAGATAACAACAACAACATAGGAATTTTTATTTATTTAAAATTGAAAATGAATTTTTTGCAATATTACTAGAACACATATTTTTACATTGTTTTCTTACAAATAGAACTTATGAGACATTAAAAATCATAGATTTTGATACTGAAAATCTAATATTAGACTTTAATATGTTAGTATAGTAAATTTGCCTTACTTTGTCAAATAGTTTTCTCAGACTTTGCGTTATAGTGATGAAAAGTTGATAAGATATTTTTATACCTTTTTTCTTTTTTAATGAAAGACAATCTTTAAGTAAAATTAAGATACAATTTGTGTCATTAATACTTAGATTCGTATCAATGAATTGTTATGACATTTTATATACATACTTACACAAACAAAGCATATGAAAAAAATAAAATTCTAATTTTCATCTGTCTTATACAGTCCAGAAAAACCAAATACCAGTGTATTGGCAAGCATGCAAAGTACTTCTGGTGTACTTGATTGGCAAATTGCGGCAACACCAGGTGCAGCCTGGAGAGGGCGCACCCACGCTCCTTACGACCAAACAGTTGCTGTTGCCAATTCGTGCACTATGTACTGGACAGTCACTGTTGACCAAAGCAGAGGAGGTGGTTTTGGTCGCAATCATGCGGAGCGCCAAACTACCCAATTGTTCAAAAACATCACCCACTACCAAGGATGCTACTGTCAAAGACAAGGAAACGGCTGAGAAGCGGCCTGCGAGCGACGCGCGCACACCGCGTAAGGAACCCAAACGCAGCCGCAACGACTTGTCAACCTCGATACACGAACAACTGATAATGCCGCTGCAGGATTTTACACCAATGATTAGCAGCATTGGCGAACCTGTTGCCGAAAGTTCGAGTAAAATTGCTGCAGACAACGCAAGCAACGAACAAAGTTCTGATACAAAGGTGACATTTCTTGTCTAGGACACTAGACATCAATTTTCTGCATAATGAAAAAAAAATTGCCGTCATTTTGTTTAAAACTTAAATGTAATTTCTTTAATGTCCTTCAGAGTAAGAAGAAATTATATAAATATTAAATTTACAAAAATAAAATATAAAAAACTATTAAATTACATTTTAAAGTATATAGATGTTTGAATAATAAAATAACTGATTGTTTGGTCCAGGCATTGTTCGTCGCCAACAACATAAACACCCTGCAGAGTATGGGCGCAGGAGACACGCTCCTGGAAATTTGCACGAATTTGCCCCACGTGTCACGCTACACACGCAAATACCAAACGTATTTGAATCGCAAGAGCTTTTGTTTGCCGTCAAGTCATTCAGAGGCGCACACGATACGTCACAGTTTGCACTCGGTTGTCAATGACATCAACATTGTTCATTATGTGGTATCTTTGCCAATCCTTGAACCTCTGACGCCAGCCAAACTCGAAAAGCTCTCACTTCTTACAATGTCGTGTTTGTACTGTTCAATCGCGAACGCCACTGCCTCGAGCATAATCGGCATTTCGAATTCTGTGTCTCCCAAGTGCAGCGTTAACACCCCAGTCAATTCACAGACTAGTCAAACTGCCAAAAGTGCAGAGGAGGAGTACGACGCTCTTGCGATCACAGTCGTTGAGAAGAGTTTAGAAATATTTGGATTGGTGTCTAACGCAATTAAAAAAAGTACCAGAGCTGGAGGACAGGTAAAGAGATTTTCTTTACAAATAAAAAAGATAACGAAATAAGGAAATAGAAAGAAGAAATTGTTTTTGAATGTTAAATGCGAGTTCATTACATACAAAGAATAAGTGTATAAAGTAAAGAATAATTTAATGGAAGGAGAAAATAATTTATATATTCTGGTTTCATTAACAAAATTAACTTTTTTTATAGTTTCTGCAAAACCATTTGTTAATTGGCGTTTGGCTCCTGGTAGCAGGACTTCAAGCACAACTTTCTGTAAGCAGTTTCAGTACCACAGACAAAGGAAAAGAAGAAAAAGGCAAATCACCCAGCAAAGCACGCGACTCAACAGGACGTATCAATTTGATGAAAGTGTAAGATTACATTTATTTATAAAAAGTCTAGAGAGGTGACTAAGAAAGTTCAGTGCAGTTTCAATTATGAAAAATTGTACTATTTATGAGTATAGCTTCAGCTGCTTGAATATTGTAAATCCTGTATTATACTATCCTTTGTTTTCTTCTAAATAGGCAACAAGGTTTTGGAGTCCTTTCTGTGGCTCTCGCTTCGCATGCATTAAAGATAATGAGTGCTCTTCTGGAGGACGTATCAGTCGAAGCTGGAGATGAAAAATTACTGAATTCTGAACCAGTGCCACTTGATATTTCAGTATCTGCAACCGCTCTACAGAGGGCAGCGACGTTTTTTCAAGCCGCTCCACTCAATCATCTTCTTTTCTACCTGGCTACAATAAGTTACAGAAAGGTGCATATTTTCTTCATTAACAACATTATTATTCAAGGATATTCATATTTTAACTTAAACAATAAAAATACAACAAGAGTCTTAGACTTGATGATTCCATGTTTGATTTTTCCAATGCTTGATGCTTGATATATTAATTGAAAAATTAGCATTTAAAGAAATGAACAAATTGAAAAATGAAATTTATTTAAAATAATTTTTTAAAATAAGTAACAAGTTGCTTTTTCATGTAATGAAAATTGATACAATTTCTTCTTTTTATCAGGCATGTACTTTAAAGAGGGTACAAAAGCACCCATTGGAAGGTGACACTCTTAGTCAATCGGACTCAACAACTTACTACGAGGACATGATAAGTTGCTCAGAGAGCACCACGGATGAAGGTAAAACATAAACGACGATCATGCAGCACTTCATTATTTATATGTCGCTGTTCTCTTGTTCTTTGCAAAAGCATGTTTTCGCGACTTACAACTGTTTCACTGTTAGTGTTCTCTCTTGTTAGAAAAGCAAAGTGCACCAATCTTTGTGTATCCTTTAGATTTTCTAATCAACTAAACTTGCAATAATAGACTTAGTAGCAAATTATCGTTTTCATTTTATCTATTCATTGATAATATATCATATGCACATTATCATGTAACGAAAGAGAAGACTCGAAAGCGGGGCTCCCAGTTGCAGTTGTAAGTGCGGTAGTGACTCAATTTCATCATACTAACTCTTTGGTGTTTGGTGTGTTCACCATATAGAACAAACTGTTATGTCGGTAGAGGAGGACAGCGAACCTCTCCTGGGTCTTTGGTTCGAGGAAACGCTGGCACCTTTGGATGGATCCCCGACGAACGCAACCAAAGACACCGCCAATGAGGCCACGACTGAACGAAACGCCACCACCATTGTTCCCGACAACAGAGAGCCACATGGAGTAAGTTAGAAATTTTATATAATTTCGAAATTGAATATGTTTTGAAATTGTATTCTAATGTATTTGAATAATTTTTCAAATTCTACCTAGAATTAATTAATTTGTATAATATCAAAATAATTTTTTACAGTACATATCCTTAGCGACGCAAATCTTCCAATTTATGAACCAATATTTAATTGGAAGTAGAAGCCAATTTGTGCGAGATTACGTAGTCAATGGGTTGGTAGAACAGCAAATGATTATTTTGGCTGCAATTATTCGTGACTTGGACCATGAAACAGCTAGGACTGATACAGGTATTGAATAAAAAAATCATTAAATTTAAACTTTAGATTGCATTTGCAAATCATATTTCGTATCAATTTTCGTTTAAGAAATACCTACTGTTTAATAACAATAATATTTGTCTAGGTACAATTTCGTTTTTTTATGGAGCAGCTTTGGGAGCAATGTATTCAGAATTTTCACAAGCTTTAAGCCGTTATACGCACAATTTGTTGGCTCGTAATATCCTCAGCGAAAGTCTTCAAAATACATTATTAAGCCACTTGAGTGTAAGCCCTTGGTCTACAGAAAATTCGAACACAACATCCTGGCCTTTGCAGGTTTATCCTAGAACTCTTAGCGTCCTTGCACAGGTAATCAATTTTAAAGAAATTTTTGAAACGGTATTTTATTGAACTTCCTACAAACTTTTACGGCATTCAATCTTTATTTCAATATGTGAAAAAAGAAAGTTTCATTGTATGTTAATAGTAATATAAATAATATTTTCAGATATTACTGCTGAAGCCGCAGTCAGAGAAGGAAGCTGCATGCATTAGCATTTGGCATCGACTTGTAACTACGTTAGTTGAAAATGTTTGTAATCCACCAACAACTTTTGAGGCTGATAATGAAGGTATCATCATCCTATACATTTGTAAAAATAATCAACTTTATAAATGTTTAGTAAATCTATAAAAATTAAAATTATAATAAATATTATTTAACATTTATTTCTTTTCAGATCTAAACGTCGAACATGCTCAACTATTACTGTTTCTTTTTCATTCATTGAATCTTATGCAAAAGAAATCAGTCTTACTTGTAACTGGTAGTGGTGCAGTTCGTTGCAGTGAAGCAATAAAAACACCAATGAGAGATTCGCAAATTTTGCACCTATCACGTCTTCTACTTTTGTTAGAGTACATGATGAAGCGATTGTATGACGCCCCCGCATCTTTACTTGAACAAGTATATATCATTGTCAAAATAATTTTTTCTATTTGAAGCATCATAAACCTGGTAGAAATATTATATAAATTTCTTCTCGGTTTATATATTAATGATGCAAGAAAAAGAATGACTTTTAATTTGATGTGTTATTCATTTTAAAGTTGTGAGTAACCAGGGCCACCAGATAGAAAGTTAATACTGAGTGGTAGTAAAAATCTCACACAAAGCAAATAAATTAAATGTAATTCAAGATAAAGTTGAGTTTTTTTATGAAAGAATTCTAGAACTCAATGATTTCATATTTTTTTTTTTTTAAATTCTATTTATAGGTGCAATGGAATCTTTTCTCAGCCACAAATCTTGTATCTGACACAAAAGATGGTAACAAACAGGCCTCAAGAATTTACACACCTTGTAAAAAAATTGAGGAAAATTATCGCAAATATGGCCCTGTTGATGAATTTTCCATGAAGCCTCGTTTTTACCACTTAACTGCTTCCGACTGTGATAATCAAGACACGCCAAAGCTAGATGGTTTAGTAAGTTCTTAAATTTTTAATTTTGATAAAAATAGTATAATTAATTGTTTTAATTGCATATTTGTATGTCATAATACAGATATATTAATAGCAACGCATATGTTACTTATAGGCTTGCAACTTTATTCTTGGTACTCCAGACAAACTGAAATATCCTTTACTTGTCGATGCTTTGATTGATATTTTAAATATCATCAACCATACATGTGTGCCGCGTAGGTCTCCTGATGGAAAAGATAAGCTCACTTTCACAGGACTCTGTGCAGTTCAATACTGTTTCACTATTTGTTGGAGGTGTGTATCTTATACTATATTCAATTCAATATGTTTTAACTTCAAATCACCTTAAAACTGAATATGTTTTTAATCACTTTGTATTTATCTATTTCCTTTAAAGGTTAATATTAATGCTCCCACCATCAATACCAATAATGGAAAAGCTCGCTTTAGGTGAAGGAATTACAGTTGGACCAATGCTGTTCCATTCTCTAATTTGGGGACCCAGAGCAGCTTACTTAACTTTCAGTGGATGGATGAAGGTGATATATCTTTGTCATTGATTACACGATTCAAGTGTATAAAATCGGTACATATTTTTATAATGTATTCATTCACAGGATTGCTTGGTAAAACAAGGAATGTACACTCAATATGCTGAAAATTTGTTAAAAACGGTGTCCACCACAGTGAATTCTTTAAAGTACGACGTAACGTTGGCAAAGAATTGTATAAAAACACTGAAACCTGAAATGGGCCCAGAAGATAAAATTATGCCAAAATCATCATTGCCGAAACTCAGTTCATTGCTAGTACTTGCGGCAATAGTACGCAAACTTCAAGTACTTATGGATGAGAACAATTCAAAAACTATTGCAGAAAACGGCGATTCTTCAAAGTATATTATTTTAATTATAAATTTCGTTCAATATAAACAAAATTATATACAATTTCCATAATTTTGTTTGCATCAATAATTTGTATTATTAATTGCAATTTCAAATGAGAATTTTCTAATGAGAATTTTGTATGTTTAAAAAAAAATAAAATTTCAATTTTTGGTAAATGTGGCACATCAATAATTTAAATTAATTTTGTAGATCAACGCAAGCAGCTGTGAGTGGACCATCAACTGAAGCGCCTCCGCAAAATTTGTGCCGCACGATGACAATAGATATTTTGCCGCACATTTTAACCCTAACGAAATCAATTACTATGGCCTGTCGCGCAAGCATCCTCTACCAGATTCATGATACGTCTTCCTGCAGCGATTCCACACCGAATAAGTACAGTGCTCGTGATTTTGTTGTACTAGATGAAGTTTTAAGTATCGCTAGCGCGTCTTTGATTCGTCAGGCCATGTTGGTAACTTTTTTGCCGAACGGCGTACTCTCAGCTTTGGACAAATGGAAAAACATCAATGTACCACAGATGTCCTGGAACACATACGCCAATGACATCATTCCTGCAGAAAGTTACATCTTAGCCACAGTAATGACACATATCGGCTTCTTGTCAGAATATGGAAATTTCACAATTAATCCATCATTAAAGAACTTACTTCATTCTTTGGTGACCTTCATAATGGAACACGCTAACACCCTAACAGGACCAGAACAGGCAGATTTGCGAAACGAAGTCATTGACATTTTGATACCTTTGCTGATGGACACTCGAATGGACTTTGTCCAGGAGATGGCGTCAAAGACTTTGTTCAAGTTGTTGGGCGATTCAGAAAATGAAGCATTACAGTTAAGGGAACATTTATTTGTACTGGGTCATACATATAATTTGATTGTAGATTATACAAGTAACAGCAGCAATAACAATGCCCAAGAAGATATTATCAATAATCTGATCGATCCTATTCAAAAAGTCACCATCAATGAACACATTGTAAATGTTTGTGTTTCATACTGGATTAAGTTGTTAGATAAGTCTGTTGGGTGTACGGCGTTAGATCAGTTTTTCTCAGCCCCGAATACCAATAGGTAAATAATAAGATATATTTTGAGTTTGTCGAATTGACAACTATGATAATAATAAAAACACTGCTATTAATTATTTCAGGTCATTGATTTCTGTACTGCTGTCTGTTGCGTCATCACAAGCGTCTCAAATTTTTGCAACCCGAGTTCTTCAATTCTTTAACAAACTCTTCGAAACTGCTGAAAAACAATCATCCGTTTCATTGGACCGTCTTTGTCAGCTGGTTTCTAATTTAGCCAAAGCTGACACCGAGCAGTTACAATCCTGGTTGCGACACGTAATTCTTGGTTCAGCGAGCGCGACATCACCGAAGCCAACGACAGAGGGGGCCACTGTAGGAGTCACTGATGACAGCAAGCAGAAAAGTGAAGCAAGTGCTGCGCCATCCACAATCGCAAGTGTTTCTGAAGCGAGTCAATGGCCAAATTTATTAACGGATTCATCAATTGCTGCAAGCTCTGTTAACCAACGCAGTAGCGACGATCTTTACGCCCAAGAAAATAATCAATTACTACTTGCGCTTACAAACTACATTGTCAATGACAGCAGGAATGTTGCGGATAACGCTACGGTAACGATTTTACAAGCGCTCATTCCTCTCGGATATCAAATATTGTCTAGTGCGGACATTATCGACAACGTCAGTTTCCCAGATTTGATGCAAGTTATGTCTACATTAGCTGACGCAGGCTCAGATAAGGGTCATGTTTTGCTCTTCAAAGCAGCTACTGAGTGGTTAGAATTATGGTAAGTGTCACAACTATTAAATAACAATACTTTAGGACTAGCTATGAAATTAAAAAAATGTAATTTATTGAAATACTACTTCTTAAGAAAAAATGACTATAGAACAGTATATTAATTACTTATTCAATTATATATTCATTGCAGCAAGCAACAGCTAATAACCAAAGATGCAGAACTGCTTGATAAACCATCGCCGTACATCGACGCTGGTTGCTGTGTGTTAAATTATATCGCTGATATCATCAGTGCCGTGTGTCCGCCGCAGTCACAAAATTTTTATTCTCGTGCAACTAGTCCACCATGGGAAGGTGCTCCATTGATACATGATGTTAATGATAGTGATTGTCTCGATGATGTACTTCAAGATGAAGATGATAGTGCAGCCGAAGATTCAGACGAAGATAACCTCTGCAACAAACTTTGCACTTTCACTATCACTCAGAAGGAATTTATGAATCAACACTGGTACCATTGTCACACTTGTAACATGGTCGATGGTGTGGGTGTTTGCACCGTCTGCGCGCTGGTTTGCCATCGCAGTCACGACGTCACTTATGCTAAATACGGCAATTTCTTTTGTGATTGTGGGGCTAAAGAGGATGACTCTTGTCAGGCACTAACTAAGCGTAGTCCACAGAGTACAGATCAGCAGCAGACCAATAATGCAACGACGGCTTATAATAATTCACAGACCAACGTCGACAGTTCAAATATGGTTCTCACAAGCAGTTTAAGGAGGAGAGCATCGAGTCCAGTTCACTTTCCAGCAATTTTTTCAGAAAGAAGTGGCAGAGATAAACAAAAACAGGCCCAGTTGGCAAAACAACTGGGTGAGATATATTTGTTATTTTTTACTATTAATAGTATGAATAAACAAAATTTTGTGATGTTTTGTATCATTTATATATATATAATTATTATATAAGGATAGACATTGAAGATAAAAATTTTAAATATCTTAGAAATTGAGACATTTTTATAAATCTTGCAATATACTTCCAGAGGGTTCAAAAGAATGGGTTCTGGCTCAGTTATGGAAAAGCAAACTGATTCCTTCATTAGTTGAATTGACGCGAACTTTAGTGCCTGCAGTAGATGCATCTTGCAAAAAAAATTCAGCTGTTGGTTGTCACGACAGAGCTTTACGAGCACTCGAAAGATTAATAAACAATTTGGACAAAAAGTTTGAACATACCGACCAATTAATGGTGAGTTAAAATGCAAAATAAATATCAATATTTCATGTAATGAAACATGATTTGATGGTTACATTTTAATAACAATAATTTTTATATTTAATTTACATAGTTGCCAACTTTGGGATCACAAGAAGGAGCGTTTGAAAATGTCCGAATGAACTATTCTGGTGATCAGGGTCAGACTATTCGACAATTACTGTCAGCACATATGATTCGACGTGTTGCAATGTGTTGCTTATTGTCTCCGCATGGAAAACGTCAACACCTAGGTAAAATATTTGTTATAAATTACATTTTTCATATTTTTATCATTTTTTATACAAGTAATTAATAGTAAACTTTTTAATAAATTAGCGGTGTCTCATGAAAAGGGCAAAATCACCATTCTCCAGTTAAGTGCTCTTTTGAAACAAGTTGATTCTTCAAAACGAAAGCTAACTCTGACGCGCCTGTCATCCGCGCCTATACCTTTCACAGTACTCTCAGTAGTTGGTAACCAGCTGAACGAAAACTTCCTCGCAGTCTGTGGTCTAAAAGATTGCCATGTCTTAACCTTCAACAGTTCTGGTACAGTATCTGACCACTTGGTTCTACATCCACAACTCGAAACTGGCAACTTTATCATCAAAGCTATGTGGCTGCCTGGATCCCAAACTCAACTGGCTCTCGTAACTGCAGATTTTGTTAAAATTTATGATCTCGCGAAGGACGCTTTGAGTCCACAGTACTACTTCCTTGTGCCAACTGGAAAAATTCGCGACTGCACCTTTTATTCTAATGGCGTCGACGAGATGTTCACATTACTGCTGATGTCATCCGCTGGTTACATTTACAGCGTGCGATTGGAAGAAAACAGTCTTGCAAAACATGGACCATTTTACGTCACAACAACCATTGACATCGTGCATCCAGAAATTAAAGACAACGGCCAAGTCAATGCTGGGGGTGTTTCGATTTATTATTCCCACAAATTACTCATGTTATTCTTCAGTTACGCTAATGGAAAAAGTTTTATTGCACCGCTCTTATACTTGGAATCGCCGATTGAGAATGTCTTTACAATTAATTTGTTGCCAAGCAAAGTCAATGGGAATAAATCAAACAATAACCAAATGCAGCAACAACCACTCTGTCAGTGGAGCGAGGTGCCTAATCATCCTGGATTAGTTTGCTCGGTTTTGCAGACGACCAATAATCCTGTCATCATGATGATTAAACCTAATGCTATTCTGATTCAAGAAATTAAAGTGATGCCTGCAAAAGCTAAGATTATGGACTTTGTAGCGATTCGTCACTTAAGCTCTAATGGAACTGAACACCGAACAACTTTGATTTTGCTATGTGAAGATGGTAGTTTGAGAATTTACATGGCTTCAATGGAACAAACTGGATTCTGGATGTCACCCAATGTTCAGCCTGTCAGCACAACAGCATCTTTAATGAAACATTCTCGTCGAAAAAAGGCAACGAAAACGGGAAAACCAATGGGTCCAGTAACTTTCCCAGTGGACTTTTTTGAACACTGTCAAGTCATGGATAATGTGGAATTCGGCGGTAATGATTTGCTGCAGGTTTATAACGTAGTTCAGTTGAAGAACCGACTTAATACCACGGGGATGTATGTGGTATCGACAAAATCGACGGGATTCACTATTGAAATTACAAATAATGATGCTGCACTGGTAATGACAGGATTCCGAGTACAGCTGGGTAATCAAGATATACAGAGGGCGCCGCTTTACATTGAGGTAAGATTATTATATAGTTTAAATTTGGAAGTAACTCGAATAATCATTGTTGTTTTCTTATATTGTAAAACAGAGTATGTATTAATTTTCATACAATTTATTTATTTTTTGCTTCTTCAGGTATTTGGCAGAACTATTAGAACTAATTTAACTCGAAGCCGTTGGTTTGATATACCATTAACGCGTGATGAAAGCCTCTTAGCTGATAAAAAATTAGTCATCAAGATTGGAACATCTCATGATCCTGAGGGTGTTATCATGGTTGACAGTATTAAGGTGTAAGTTTTATTTTCACGTTTATTACAGACTTTTATTACTTCATTCTTTTGAATCTGTTAATCGATTGTTAAATCATTGAAATTATTTTACAATCTTATAAGTTTTATATTACATTTGCATAAATAATTTTTCATCAGACACGGTATGACGAAAGAAGCATTTGGATGGCCAGAAGAACCAGAAGACATTCCAGCAGGGCAATCAACTCCTGCTCAAGGAACTTCAAATGCTGTAGGATCTATTAGCAATCGAAATGAAAATGCGTGGTTTTCCGCGCCTTTGACAACTGTTGATAAGTATGTTCAATATGTTTATTTCATTTCTTTTTTAATATTGGCACGTGCTTTCTTTCTTTGCGTTTATTTAAATTTTGTTCTACAATAATTTTTGTTAACAATTTTTATCAGCAATTTTTTGTTATAAATCTTTCTTTATCCAATATTTTATTTATTGTGTGTTAACGCTTTTTGATGATTATGTAGATAATATTAATAAAGTATGTGCTATTTTTTCTTATTTCGTTCCTCCAATCTTTCTATGTATTTTAATTGTAAAGAATTATTTTATACATAAAAAAAAATACACTATAATCTTGTTTGTGTAATGATGCAACAGATCGACAAAGGAAAGTTCTGTTAATATTGTCAGGTAAGATTTTAAAAATAATCGAGAAATGGTCGTTGTTAGTGATTTTCATTATCCATAAATAGAAATTTTTAAGTTAAAAAATTTCTTATTCTTTATTATATCCATTTTATGAACTGAAAATTATTTAATAGAAGTACTGAACAACATCGTTTTTACTGTAAATCATTTTAGGAACTAGTTTATCTTTAAAAGTAAGCATCCGAAATTTTTCTCATACCTTTTTTCTTTGCTTATTCAATTTTCTTGAACTACAGCAATGCTTTGCAAATCTGATCTGACAGCTTGAAAAATTACATTTTTCTTTGACATTTTAGAATCACTATTTTTCAATTAAATTGTTTCATATAATATAAATAAATTACTTTCCATATTGCAGAATGGTCTCGAGTATTTTGGAAGTTCTAGAATATGCATTTACTTTGTCTCCGAATGATGATAGTGACAAAAATTCATTGCGTTCAACCGCAATCGACGTAACATCTAAATTATTGTCTTTACCAACACCTTCAACTGTGCAAATGCATACTTGCACATTACTTGCCGCCTTACATGGTTCAAAGGCACAATATCATTGGCATAAGGTATGTTAAAATCACAAACACAAAATAGTGCATGTTGAATCGCTTACTAAATATAATTTCAACATTAGATTTACAATTCCATTTTTATAATCATGAAATTTATTCAAGAATCTTGAAACCTGCCTAGGGTATTCATAACAAAAATTTTTGTTATAGGATCAAGTTTTGCTAAAACATGTTTTTGAGTCCCTGCAACCGATGCGACACGAAGTTGATCGTCGTAACATTGATGCTGAAAGTTTTTATCGTTTGCTGCTGATTGTCAGAAGTATTGCGATCGCAAGACCTCATAACTTTGCCAAAATCACAGAACAAAATTGCACCAGACCCATATATGATCAATTCAGTAAATATAACATATTATATATTTTATTATTATTTAAGAAAAGAAATATTATTGTTCTCATTTTCTCCATATATCTAACTTTTGACTTTGATTTCAGTTCCAATATTTACGGCTTACAATCGAAGCAGAGATGATCCCAAAGATCATTTAGTGATTCAACTGATGGACGTATTTTGGGATTTGCATTTAGCATATCCCAAGAACATGGCTCTTGCTCCGGTTGTGATACACGGATTGACACACACAGAAGCAACTGTGCATACTATCGTTGACATAATACACGCCTTTACTACCATCGATGTCAAAGCCAACACACCACTTGCTGCAAAACTTTACTTGCATTTGCTCATTTGCTCAGATCCTGCAGTCAGTTTTAGCGCTAAACAAGCAATCGTTCGAGTTTTGAGACCACGTTGTAAGAGGCGTAGAGTTTACATACCAAGTCCACCGCATTGTGGTACTCCAGGTTCGTTTTTATTTTTTGGACATGACAATAATAAAATTTCACTATATTACCATTAAATTTTTATTTTATTGATTTTAATTTCCTAGTGCTTTTTAAAAGTCTTAACATTGAACAAGTTTTATTACATTTATCAGGTGCAGCATTTGAAGCAGATGAAAAAATTGGAGCAACAGCCATGGGTTCTCAACCATTACAACAAGAGTCTCGCGAATCAGAAGCACAGCAATTCGAAGTCGATCATGTTGATCCAATGGTATTGCTGGATGCTGAAGCGGGTCAAAGTGTCGCTGGCAACCGAGCAGCTAACCCTCTGGAGGCATTCCTGGGTCCTAGTGGTTTCCAACAATTTTTCGACCTACCATCAGCCGACGACGATGAAGCGATGGTTGAATTTGCCATTGCCCTCAGTTTACAAGATCATCAAGCTGCAGGTGTCGGGCTCCAAGCTCTTCAACAAGGTTTCCAACAAGGGCTATCTAATTTGCAAAATCTCAATGGACAAGCACTTCAAAGCTTGCAAGCATTTACTTCTCAAGGCCTCGCACAAGTCCAAGGAGCTGCACAGGTTTGTTTTATAATTTCATTTATGATTTTAATTCAATATTCATATTTATTAAATAACTATTTCTTTATTTGTGTTTATTAGGGTGCTGAAGGTACAATTTATTCAGATACAACTGCTTCTGCCGGCGGATCAGATGATGAAGGATCAACTGCCGCTACAGATGGCAGCACTCTGAGAACTTCTCCAGCTGAGCAGGTAAAAATTTGTGTGAAATTAAAGTTGTTGTACTGTATGTCTGAATTAGCATAATACATTATATCTTAACAAATCTAAATTGCGATTGTAAATTGAATATTAATAAATCGTAGGGCGGAAGTAAAGGAAGTGAAAGTGGAGGAAGCGAAAGTGGAGGTAGTGCAGTTGATAGTATAACTGGAGAACACAACGTTTCTGGCAGAAGTTCTGCTTATGGGGATAATGCTTCTGAAACTAGTAACCGACCTTCGCGTTCTGATACTACTGCTTTGAGTACAAATACAAACTTTACTGTGAGTTTTACAATGAATTAATATGAATACATTTATACAAATATTATATAGTTTATTAAGGTCTTTATTGTGTTTACTATTAAATCTTATCCAATTTTACAGACAACTGAACAAGAAGAAGGTACTGAACAAAGCACAGAACAAGAAACTGAAGCCCCTGGAGAAAATACCATAAACTTGCATGATGTTCAGCTTTCATTATTAGAAAAATTCACACTGCTGTTTCCCAAACTTACGAGGTCTGAGAATGTTAATGGTGTGTTAATAATACCTATGATGCAGGTGCGTAAATTAATATATTACAAAAGATATTTTTTAATACAAATTTGACTAAACAAATTGTCATTTATTAACTTAATAAATTCCTCAAACCAGGTCATTCTAATGCTCACGTCTGATCTTGATGGTCAAGACGAAAGAGACAAAGCATGTGTCGAACAACTGCTGCAAACGTTTGTCAAAGAATTGGCAATGGATAATCCAGACACTGAAAATATTTGTCAGAGAAGTAACAAAAGAGAAGTTCACCTTATTATCATGCGTTTGCTTAGTAAGTTGATGAATAATTTAATTCCTGATTTGTTTGATCAATTTTAATTACAAAATTTATTATTTTCACAATCTTAATTATAGTTACTGATTATAAAAAATGATTACAAAAACAATGATTTACAGGCGTTCTGATGTCAAGATCCAAATACAACTCAAAGGGTCAGTCCGAAAGCCCTAGTTTTATAGCAAAAACGACTGCAGCTATACTTAGTAAAGCTGGTATCATAGATTATTGCTTACATTTACTCAAGGCTTTGCTTGAATACTGGAAAACGTGAGTGTGAAGAATAAATGTATAGTTTAAATAAATATTTTGCTAACTTCTATTTACTTAATTAATTTAACGAATGAATATATATATTTTGATAGTTTTAAATGAATTGATTAAATTGATTAATAAAAGCTAATTTTGTTTATAATTAATATAACTCAAAATTTTTTATTTAGTACATCTACGGAAGATAGTGGAACTACTATGGGAGGGCAATTACTGAAAGAAAATCTCACCACTCCATTACCGGATATGTCACCATTCTTTTTGCGTCAATACGTAAAAGGACACGCAAATGACGTTTTTGAACCATACCCACAATTACTCACCGAGATGGCACTCAGACTGCCATACCAGGTGCACAAAAACACAGACGGTAATGGTGGTCAACCAGCTTTTGAACAGGTATTTACTCTCGTATTGTTATTTTTTAATTCAGTTTAAATAATTGACTGAATAACAACATAAAAGATTATGTTAAACTCATTCATTTGTATAATTAAAGTTATTATAACTGAATAAAGCAAGCATTTTGTTATCAGTTCCACTTTTAATTGGTTTTGTATCTCAATTATTAAGCAGGCTTGGTATTTCTATCTATGCGAGTACATGATGTCATATCAGACACCATTTGTGAGAAGACAAGTAAGAAAACTTCTGCTCTTCATATGTGGAAACAAGGAGAAGTACAGGCAATTAAGAGATGGACATGCTTTAGTCTCTCATGTTCAGGTAATTTCAAAGTAGATATTTTGTTCATGTCCATGTTCATGTTCAGATCATGTTCAAAATAATCAGATGACATTCACCATTATTAGGCGGTGCAAAAGTGCTGCAGTACCGGTGGTTTTGATCCCACTCAAAGTCTTCCACATCAAATAAATTTACCTTACGATTCCCTTGTGGAACTGATTGAGCATCTCAAATGTTGCGTTGAAATAGCGACATGTCGTACGGAAAATTGGCAACGATTCTGCATGAAACAGGACACAGTTTTATGGTACCTATTTTCAATATCAACATTGCTCGATGAAGGTGTCAGTCCAACAGTTCTACAACTCCTTCAGTGCGCGATTTGTACTCCAAACAAAACAAAAGATAGCAAGACGAAGGTATTACAACTTGTCATTTCATTTCTATGTACCATCAACATAGAAATGAAACATATAAGCGTTTTCAAAATATTTATTTAATAAATGTTAGTATTTTAAGGAACCAAGCAAATCCGTAGCCGCAGCTGCAAAAGATCGACGAGAGCGTGAAAAGTCTGAGGATTCCGACACAGAAGTACTTTTGGAAGAGGCTTACTGTTCAATTCTAGTTGCACAAATCCAAAGACAAGTACCAGCGCAACTTCTCATCAAATTTATACAGACTTTCTTACTTGAGACAAACAATACCAACATGAGATGGCAGGCCCACTCGTTGATGCTAGCTATTTACAAGTACTTTATTTATTAATCATCACCATTTAACTGTGAAAATTATTTCTATTAAAATTATTTGTATTGTAACATACTTATTTGATGTTTTTCTTGTCATTAGAAATTGCAACCAAGCGTATCAAGAGATGCTCCTGGATTTGCTTTGGCGATTGTGGCCACTTTTGCCGATATATGGACGTAAAGCAGCTCAATTTGTTGACTTATTGGGTTACTTTTCTCTAAAAACCGTGCGCAACGCTTCGAAAAAGTCTCAACAACTTCCACAACAGCACCAATATATGGAACAAGCAGCAGTTGCTGTTTTACATGCTCAAAATGAGTTACTTTCACGTCATCCAAACGCCAATCTCTACGCCAACCTCGCGCAATTTGTCGAACTTGACGGCTATTATCTAGAAAGCGAGCCTTGTTTAGTATGCAATAATCCAGAAGTCCCAATGACGACGATCAAACTGTCATCGATCAAAATGGATTCAAAATTCACCACCACCACACAGATTGTAAAACTTGTTGGAAGTCATACCATAAGTCGCATTACCCTGAGAATAGGAGACCTTAAACGTACGAAAATGGTTAGGACGATCAATATATTTTACAATAATCGGTCAGTACAGGCTGTTGTAGAGCTCAAAAACAAGCCAGCAATGTGGCATAAAGTTAAAAAGGTGTCTTTGGTTCAGGGACAAACTGAGGTACGATTTTCAGCATTGATTTAATCTTTATTTTTATAAATCTGTTTTCATTAATTTAAAGACTACAAATTGAAAAGTGTTTTTATTAAGGTTTGCGCACAAAAATTAATTGAAAAATATATTTATAAATTAAATTTCGTAATTTAGGTAAAAATGGAGTTCCCACTGCCAATCGTTGCTTGCAATCTCATGATTGAATACGCTGATTTTTATGAGAATATTCAAGCATCGTCCGAATCGCTTCAATGTCCACGTTGCTCAGCAAGTGTGCCCGCAAATCCAGGCGTCTGCGGCAACTGCGGTGAAAATGTGTTCCAATGTCACAAATGTCGAGCAATAAATTACGACGAAAAGGACCCATTCCTCTGTCATGCTTGTGGCTTCTGTAAATATGCCAAGTTCGATTACACTTTGACAGGCAGGCCTTGCTGCGCGGTTGATCCGATAGAAAGCGATGACGATCGTACGAAAACTGTAGCGACGATCAACACATTGCTAGAGAAAGCGGACAAGGTTTATAAGTCTTTGATCGCAAACAAACCCAATTTGGAGATGTTATTGATGAAGATTTCCGAGCACCGATTGGATAGGGGTCTCGAAGAGGGTGGAGCGCAGGTCTCTGGAAGCAATAACCAGGTGAATCGAGCGATACAGCTGTTAGCTCAAAAGTACTGCGGTGAATGCAAAACTTCTTTTGAAGATTTAAGCAAGATCATACAAAAGGTGTTAGCCTGCAGAAGGGAGCTGGTTGCATATGACAGGAATCAAACTGATGGACAAAACAATGCTGCCAGGACCAGAAGTAGTGTCGAAGAAGTAGATGTAATCAAAGCAGAGGTAGATCTGACCAAAACGCCTGTGGGCAAATGTTATGGTTGTGCTTCGGCAGCCACAGAACATTGTTTAACCTTATTAAGAGCGTTGGCTACCAACGTTTCTGCAAGGGAAGTACTCTGCAAGCAAGGACTTATTCAAGAATTGGTTGAAAATAATTTGAGGAGAGGCACTGCACAGGTAAGCTTATTTTGAATAAAAAATTAAGAAAATAAAAATAATTGATTGTTTTATAAAATCTACATTGAAATTCAGATATCAGAATTCAAAATTTTCATTCTAATTACATTTTGTGAATTCCTTCGGGGGATTATTTATTTACGATTTATTCAAGTAATTAATTTTTTTGTAATAATAATAATTTGTTAACTAAATGAAAACATAAAATTATCCAATATTCTCTTATTAAAAAAAGCTACACGCGTTTACAGGTACAAGAGGAAGTCAGACAACTACTTTGTCTCATTACGCGAGACAATCCTCAAGCTACAAAAGAACTCTGTTCTCTGTTAACCAATCGTATCACGATGACACTGAAAGGTCGCGTAGCTACATCTAATCTGTCAACTGCTGTTCGTCATGAGATGGCGCTGTTGGCAGCACTATTGCAAAAAGACGATTCCTGTTGGGAACAGAAGCTTCGATGTGTCATGCAGCTGTTCCTTATGGCCTGCAAGGATTCTAAGAGCCCTGCGGTGATGGAAAGCGTTATTTTACCATGTTTGAAAATTTTGCAAGGCCTAATCAAACCAGATCAACCAATATCAAAGCGGAACAAGGACAAAACTATTGAATCACTCGCGACCATTCAACTGCCAGAAGGTTTGAGTATTGACATTGGAAAGTGGTTGGCGAATGATCCAAAGCATAGTTATTCTGAGTGGCTTACAAGAATGCCTGCAAAAAAGGTCGAATCAGCACAGAGCAAACCATTACAAAAGGTTGGTTTTGATCAAATAAATGTTACTTTAAAAACTTGCTGTAATTTATTCTGTAAATGTTATTATATATTCAAATTTATAACTTGAAAAATTAATTTAAATTTAAGTTAAGTCAGAAGGATTTAAAAAATTTTATGTTCCAAGAGAAGAAAAGATAAATAAATACTCGTTATACTAAAATTTAAATTGTTTCTCAGGCGGAAACAAGAGCTCTCTATTTGATGGAGAAATACAGCCACAGATGGCACAATCGATGTATGAGCTTACGCGGCATTCAGCCCTTAAAACTCGTTGATGGCGCCTGGCTTAAGGAAGTGATTTTTAATCCTAGTTCTCGTTTAGCCCGGCAAGTAGTTTGTAGCATGGTTGAAAGTCTTTGCCAAGGCACTGAAAGGAAGAAGGCTGTGCTTGTATTGCTAACAGGATATCTGCAAGAGTTGAGAGCCGCTGGCGAAAGTAGCGCGGAATTCCTCGCCCTTTATCAAAGCTTGATTGAACCTTCACCATGGAAGCAGTTCCTCGCCGTTCGTGGTGTAATGACATTGCTTGCTGATCTTCTTACAAAGGAAATTGAGGAATTGCATCGCCTTGAAGAAACTAGGCTCACAAGCGATCTTGCGCAGGGTTATTCGTTGAAAATGCTGACGGAATTGTTGTCTACTTTCTTAGAACAAGAAAACATCAAAAGGCAGTACAAAAGTAGATTGGTGGGTGCGGTTCTTAATGGTTATTTGTTATTGAGAAGACTCGTTGTTCAACGAACGAGACTCATTGATGAAACTCAGGAGAAGTTGCTTGGACTTTTAGAAGAAATGACCAGTGGTAAGAAATGTGTCTATTATAATTCAATTTCTAATTTATCATAAGATCAAACAGAAATTGTCATCCAAGATGTAAGGAAAATATTTAATGACGGGTTCTTTTTGATCATATTATAAATAATTGTTAGTTGTTTTTTAAGTAAATTTAAGTTGTGTTTTTTTTAGCAAATTGGTAATTATTATGTTTATTTCAGGAACGGAAGAAGAAACAAAAGCCTTTATGGCGATTTGCGTGGAAACTGTTCAGAAATATAGTCCACAAGATGTGAGAACGCCTGTGTTTATTTTTGAACGTCTTTGCTCTATAATTTATCCAGAAGGGAATGATGTTGGCGAATTTTTCTTAACATTAGAAAAAGATCCACAACAAGAAGATTTCTTACAGGTAAGCATATTATTTTGAATTGAAATTCAATTTTATACCTGAATATACACAAAGCTTATAAAAATTTACATTTAAAATTAGAATTACAACGTTGCATTTTTTATAAAAACGTGTAATATTTCATATTTCTTAATTAAATTCAATCAATTTCAGGGCCGAATGTTGGGTAATCCTTACAGCAGTTTAGATCCTGGTCTAGGCCCATTAATGAGGGATGTGAAAAACAAAATCTGTCAAGATTGCGAGCTTGTAGCTCTCTTAGAAGATGATAACGGCATGGAATTGCTTGTTAATAACAAAATTATAAGCCTTGATTTGCCTGTTAAAGAAGTAAGTATTGAATCAGTTTAAATTCAATATTAATTCTGAAACTAGTACAACCTACTATATTGATATTATTACAATCGCATTTTATTCATAAATTCTAATTCTAAACACCAATAAAATATTTTAGGTGTATAAAAAAATCTGGCTGCTCGAAGGTGGCGATTGCGAGTCAATGCGCGTGATTTATCGCATGCGTGGTCTTCTCGGCGATGCCACTGAAGAATTCGTTGAATCCTTGAACGCTAACAGCGAGCAAAAAGTCAACAATGAGGAAGTGTACAAAATGGCGAACGTGTTGGCGGACTGTGGTGGACTCAAAGTTATGCTCGATCGTTTGGCGGCAATCCAGGATATTAGTCGAGCCAGACCACTGCTGCAAGTACTACTGAAACTATTTCGTTTGTCAGTAAAAGTGAAGAAAAATCAGGAAGTTTTGAGTAAACCAGAACTGAAAGCTGTCACAGTGTTACTTGATGTTTTGCAAAGATGTCTTGCAACAGAACCTGACAGTTCCCAAGCAACAGTTACAGAACAGTTGCTAGATGTAAGACAACTTTTTACTAACATTTTTTGAAATTTATAAAATAAGTTATAATCATGATGTAAATTAACATTGTACAATTACATTTACTTTAATATTTATAATTGTATTTAATCTAATATATATTTGAAACTTTCAGATTATGGAAACGATTTTGTCAAATGCAGCATCGCAATCGTTGGAATCGTTTGAAGAATTTTCCCAAACCCTTGGTGGTCCAGAGCACGTCAAATCCCTTCTATCATGTACACAGTCTGCTGCAGTTAGACAAAGCAACAATGTTCTCCAGCATCTAGCGCGAGTTCTCGCTGCATTAACTTACGGGAACCAAGAGAAAATGGCTCAGTTATGTGATTATTTTGAATCGGTACTGAATTTCTACAGATTTGACTTTGAGCGCACATATGAAGATGAACAGAAGTTGGAACTATTTTGTATACTCACACAGGGAATTGAAAGGAATGCTATTGGCAATACGTTGAAAGACCATATCATCAGCATGGGAATAGTGAAAAATGCTTTTGAATATATAACGGTTGGTATTTATCTAAAAGAACATTGTTGCAACAGCAGCGATGCTGCGTTGCAGTTTGATACGCAGAAATTATGACATTTCCATAATTTTTAAATTAATTTAAAATCTCTTATTTTCTTTGTATAATTCAAACAAAACTCATTATTGCAGATTTTAGCACCTTCTGTAAAACCAACTCTTCTTGCGACGGATAGTGACGAGCTAAAGGCTTTTATATCAAAACCAGCGTTGAAATATATTTTGAGATTCCTTACAGGACTTGCAAGAGATCACGAGCCAACTCAGGTAATTAAAGCAAATTAATTTTGCATGTTTAGAATTTATATATTTAATATCATTTTCACTGTCTGAAAGGACGTTATAAAGAATAAATATATGTAATAAATGTAGTTGATAGTTTATAGTAATATGCATATTTTTCTGACAAATTGTTTTCAGCTTGCTGTTTCACAAACAACAATTAACATTATTCACACTCTCGAGCAAGTATCGTCAAATGAACACGTGGGATCATTAGCTGAAAACTTATTGGAGGCACTTTGTACTAACAAAAAGGTCGCAAAATTGATCGAAGAAGCAAGACAGAACACGCGTAGTGAGAAAAAACGGTTGGCCATGGCTATGCGTGAACGACAGTTAGGAGCTCTTGGAATGAGAACTAATGATAAGGGTCAAGTGACAGCCAGTGGTACCATTTTGGATCAAATTGAAGACCTCGGTGATGAAACTGGCCTCGTTTGTGTCATTTGTCGCGAGGGATACAAATTCAAACCAAACATGGTAACATTTATATTTCATCAAATATACTAAAGTAAATTATTTAGTGAGCGAAAAATAACTTTTTACCTCGGACAGAAAAAGTTTGCTTTTCCATTGTCGCGTTATTTCTTAACTTTCGTTTCTGCTCGGAGATGAAAAGTAACAGAATTTTAATTTTTTGTATTATAATACTTTGTGATCAACAGGTTTTGGGAATTTACACATTCACAAAACGATGTAACGTTGAGGAATACGAAACGAAGCAACGCAAGACTGTCGGTTACACGACTGTTACACACTTCAATGTGGTGCACGTGGATTGTCACATGTCAGCAGTAAGACTGGCACGCGTACGCGATGAATGGGAATCTGCGGCGCTGCAAAATGCGAACACAAAATGCAACGGGCTTTTGCCATTATGGGGACCACAGGTGCCAGAGTC
>JABFOV010000536.1:0-36509 GCA_022817685.1 Aradophagus sp. ZL-2020 | reverse complement strand
AAATTCATTCGTCTTTCAATTTTATCAATTGCAATTCGAGAAAAAGGATTTTGTCACGAAAATCCGCCGATTACGTGAAAATCCGTCGGTAAAAACAACTTGAAAACTTTACGAGGAGAAAATTGAAACGTTCATTATTTCTTCGTTCTTTTTTGGCTTTTTCTTGTTGGCCTGCAAGAGCCGCGACACACGTGAGTTACGACGCCGGTGCGTCGTTCGTTTACGTCGTGACTTGTCGATAAGTTCGGCGGGCACCGCGCCGTTCGAGGCGCGGTCATGTTTTATCGCGAACGTACACCATTTTGAATGTCGCGAGCGCAACATCGGTGCAACAATGGCCACTCGATAACCGCCGTGGCACAATCGGTCTCGAAGCGACGTAATAATTTACATGCGACTGAATCGGTATTGCACGTGCGTTCGTGTCGAAAGGGGAAATTTCGCGACGAAAAAGGTGAGCTGCGAAAGACGTCGCTGCATATTTTATACAAAATTAAAAAAAAAAAGAAAACAAAAAGGAGAAAAAAAACAGCATAATCGTTCACGGCCATCCGGCCAACGAATCATTCATTTCAGCCACCCACTCCTTTCCAAAGCGCGCGATATGAATATGCGCATTTTCAAACAATCATTACCGCGCAGCCAACTATCCCCGTATCAATTTCGCCCCGCTTCGACGTTAATATCGCACGCTTTGCCAGCGTTTCGCATCGGAAATGAGCCTGTCCGCGCACGCAGCAGTGTAATTTCGCGAGCAAAACCCGCGCGTCGCGAAAGTCGCTTTAATTTCGTGAAAGTCGATCGTCGTCCATAAAATTCGATCGCCTAAACGCGAGCCGCGGTCGTCGCTCGGAACGCGCCGCGGAGCGTGCGACTTTTCCGCCGTTTTCCCAGGCGCCGAATCGGCAGTGACGAAAATGGCGCCGTAAAATGTCTCATTAGGTCTTTACGATTAGGTTACGAGCGCGCTAACGAAACGCCCGTCAAATCGTTATTCCCCGGCAACAATGGACCTAGTCGGAAGCCCGGGGCAGTAAAGGACGATGTTTCTTGTGAAAAATCGGCCCGTCCGTTTAAGGCCGTCTAATATACGATCGTCGTTAATCGCTGCGCGCGATCCTTTCTAAAGCGCCGATCGTGGAAAAACTGGATCGGTCTGCGCGCGCGCGTCCTAGCGGTCGTTCGAGATTCCTCGCGAAATGTGGATCGGTTCACCCGGGGCGATCGGCGTCCGTCGTTCGTGGCTTGTCATTTTCTCCGCTCGCGGAAGACACCGCGCGAAAGTCGCTCCCGGACAGGAGATTCATGAATTACGCATGCATAACCGCTGCTCCGTTTTCTATGGAATGCTAATATCTCTTAACGGGATACGGATCGCGATCTTCAGTCCTGGTCTAATTTTCCGTTGATGTCCGACAGGTAAAGAATGGTTCGGCTGGTACGATCCGCGAAATCGCTATGGATAACGTGAGGGAAACGTCAGTTTAAGTGACGAGAACGCTCGTGAAATTTCCGCCGAAAATTGGTTGTGGTAGGTTACATTCAACGAACTTTGTTTTATTCTGAGAAAAAGAAGTCGTGGTATTGATTGAATAACGATACAATTTTATTGCAAGATACTGTTAAATAATTTGCAAACGTTTACTTCTCAACGCACTTTCAACAGTTTGGTTTCTTCAAAGTGAATTCACGTTGTAAAAGGTACATTTCTCTCGGTCAAATCATTTCATCCTGAATTTTATGAACACTCGTGGTAATGAAATTCATTTATTAAAGGGTGAATTCGGCCGAGGTTACGACGTCCTTACCGAGGACCCATCACTCCGACAAATTCGCCTCGAAGATTTTATTCGGCCGAGTAACGCGAATGAAACTTCTTTTTTACGAAACGGCGGTTTCATTGCGCTGCAGTATATTCGATTGAAATCGTTTATAGCTATCGTAAATATTATTGATATAAACGTCCGGAAAGTTTATTTAAATGTATGGGAACTTTCTGCGATTTCTCGACCAAGTTTCGATTAAACAACCTTTTCCATTGCAATTTAAGGATCGAAAGGTTTCCGAAGTGTTATTTCCATTTGGCCTGACTTTCTACGCGCGGCGATTGAATCGAGCGCATTTACGACGAATTTATTCCTCCGTTGTGAAATCATTCGGAGATGCCGTTAGTGTGACGTTAAGAACACCCAAGAGTAGCGGCCGGGAAGCAAGACGGAAGATTGCGTTTGTTAGGCGAGCGACGGAAACGCAGCGAGACCACCCTGTGGCACGAAATGACAGTGTCCAAGGACAATGTCCGAGTAAAGTGTACTACTTTAAAGATGTTTCGACGTAAGCAATTACGGCGTCGAGCTATTTCAATTTCCGAACGGAGCCCGAGCATGCCGTGCTTTGAAAGGGTAATGAAATCTTCCGGAGAAACGCCGCGGAACCTCGACTTGCTCTTTTATTAATTCAAACCTTAATGTGCAGTTACGCGCAACACGTTTTTAATTACACAGATGGATGTAACTCCGATTGCTTTCGCAAACTTGCAATCCGATAAATGGTTGCCGCGATTCGAAAATATTTGCAGATTAAATCCGATGAAAAATCATTTCGACGAAGAGTGCAACACGGTGTTCGAAGCCAATTTCGACAAACAATTTCTAAACGTCCGGTGCAAAGTTCGCGGAGTGTGGCAATCCGCCACTTTCACTTCGCCATTTCCACAAACCGCGTTCGATTGGCACGCGCGTCGGAATCGTCGTCGCAAAAAGCAGAAATCGCTTTTCCGAACGCCCAAACTCGTAAACCGAACCATAAAACGTCGGCGAATCGGTAACGCCGGTTGCGAGATCAGCGACACCGTGGCGCACGGCGAGGTCGTTCTTCGATCGTGAAACTTTGATCGGCTCTTTCGCTCCATCTAAGTCGAGTCAGCTGACTGGGGGCACGCTGATGTCACTGGTTGCGACGTGTCTCGTGGCGGATGACGACACGCCGCGGACACCCACGTGCTCGGCGTTTCCGCGCCGTCGGTGCCCAGAACCAGAGAGACCCGAGGCGGCCGAAACCTACACCCGGCGTTATCGACGGCGTAACTTATTAGAATCCGCGGCAGCGATTTTCGCCCACGAGAGCCGAACCGGCTACGGCAAATCGTTGCGCCGCTATCGGCGTTGTTTACAATAATTAACGATGGCCACGACGACACGGCTCGCTTTTGTCTCGGACGGCGATCGCAATTAGAAGGGGCCCCCGGTGAATGATGGCCCGCGACTGCACGTGGTCGTGCGCGACGAAAAAATGGCCAATTACGCAAACGACCGCGGACCGGCCGAGTAGCAGGAGGAAAGCGGCCGTTGTTGTATAATGGGATACGGGGGAACGCTCGTTCGAACACCTCGGACACATGTCGCATCGCGGACGGGATGACGCGAGCAGCGCTCGTCAATTAGACCATCGCTCGGGGCCGAGAAAAACTTGACCAGGCGGATACCGCGGATAGGGCTCGGTCCCGGTCCGTCGATTATCATAAAGAGCGGCGGCAAGAAGCGCGGCCCGAGTTTCGCGAAATCTGCGCATTCCATGGCTTTCGGCGGAAGCGGGCCGACTTCGCGCCTGGCCGAGTTAATTGACCGGCGAAGCGTCTTCATCAGCCACGGCGGCCGGCGTTTTTGCGCCCGCGGCGACAGAGCCGTCCACGCATTGTTCGAAATTCAATTTACTTCTTCGGCGCGTCTTTTTGCCGGGCCGTGATTTTCGCCGGAAATCGGCAAGACCGGGGGATCGGCGCTGCGGACGGTTCCTTCGCATTAATTGACGGGGGACGGACGCGATGACTAATAACGAGGGCCGCGGATAAAAAAGCGCGTCCCGCGATCGCTCGCGAGTCGGCCGTAATGGCAAAAGTAATTGAAGACCGGTTGGAATTGATAGGCTCGGTACGAGCGAAATCTCGGTTGGAGGGACGCGCGTGCGCGTGCGCGCACGCGGGGCCTTTTTTACGAGGGAGCCCGCGGAGAGGGGGCCCCTCGGTGCGTGCAACAGACGCGAAACTAGAAACGAACGGCCGATCGGCTGGTAATTACGGTCATTATCCGCCTGTTTCTGATTGCCGAGAATTATGGCCGCCGTGTGCGCGCGGCCTCTTACGCAAATAAGATCGGCAACGACGATCGCGTGCCGGCAATTAAGCCGCGCGCGGAAGCAGGCCCGGCCGGACGTTTTCGCGGGCTTCGCGGAGAAAGCGTTTGCTGCTTCGTCAACGAACGTGGGTTCGGTTGACGGATCGATAAACAATCGCGCCATCGGATCGGTGAAAGCGAGCGCTGCCGATCTCGACTTTCGCGATCCTTTTGTCAACGGGACCGCGCTTCCGAGCGTCGCTTTTGATTCGCCCGCTCGGAAAGTTTCGATCGCAGTGTTTTGCGATTGTTCAGCGCCGCTACGGTGAACCGCGACCTTTGTAACTGTACGCGAGCGGCTCGACTCGGGCCTCGTTCGGTCCGCCTATGTATAGCGCGCTACCCAGATATGGCTGTTATACCGGTCCAGCGCTCGGCATCAACGACTCCGAGAGTCCTTGACGCCCACCCCGGAGCGCCGCAATAATATACAGGGATCCACTTTGACACAAACGTGTACGGCGGATACTCGGATATTAATCGTCCAAGCGTATTGTAAACATTCGAATTTTGAAACGCGCTTTGCCAATGTCGGCTTTTCCTCGACTTTCAATTTATTTCGTGAATAACGGTTTCGGGCTTTGGTATATGCGTCAACACATAATTTCCAGGAGCTTGTTATCATAAATGGTAATTGCAATAAAACTGCAACGCATTAATTCTGAAATGTTTGTCACAATTTGTAAAGGTCCCGTGTTTTAATGTACGCGAAACGTGCGTTTTAAGTTTACAACGTTTATTAGTGAAAGAAGGGTGATATTTTTGAAAAAAAATTTTTAGTACTAAATGTATTTCTTTTTCGTTGTATTTTATTTTTTATTTGCCTTGTACTAACAAACTTTGGAACCTCTGCATACTTTCATTACCATCTTATCCATGTTAACGCTATAATCATGCGTTAAATATTCAACTTTTCTCAAGGTAATTTCCAATATTCAGCAATTCAGCCAAACGGCGTTCCCTCGACGATATCAAGTCAACCAAATCTTCCCTCCCGTCCTAATGAATTCGAAATCGGCGGACCTCCCAGCGCACCGTATTCGTTCGACCGCGCACGCAAACGCGCGATACCACGATCACGGTGCTTATCACGGCAACGAGAGACTGCGCATATTGGCTTCCCGCGCAAATCGATCAGCGTTTATTTTCACGACGAATCATACTCGGCCGGCCCCCCGGGCGATACGACTCCGCGGATAATCGCATCCGGGTGTGCGGGGCGCCCGATCGGCACTCACACAAGTGCACGGTTACCGGCGCATAACTCGTGGGCTAAATTCTAGCATTGCGAAGGCCCCGTAATCTTTAGCCTTTGAGGTCAGCACACGCTCGGCCGTGGGCTCCGCAGATACCGGCGCAGATAGCGCGCCCGGCTCGGCGAGCTCGAATATTCCCCGGCGTTCTTGCGAATAAATATTTACACGGCTCGGAAAGCCGAAGCGAGGCTCGCCACGGCCGAAATATATCGATCCGCCTGTCCAATATTTTCGTTGGCTATCGCTCGGCCGATCAAGATCAGGCCCCGCGATAAGCCGTCAACAGAGAGCCGCGACCGGTGATCGCGGTTGACGGAATCGCGAGCCGGTTTATCAGCGGGACGCGGCGATAAAAAGCGCGCACGGCGCCTACGTGAACGATTGCCCGCGTCGAGACGCTCCGGCCATTGTGCATTCAGCGCGGCGATTCGCAGTCGGGACGTCCCCGGCGCGCTCTTCTAATCTGTCCGCGAGCGATTACAAAAACAAATACTCGCGATCGAGGCCGACCGAGGCGATCGGCCCTTTTTGTCTCGCGCGTTCATTCAGTAAATGGCGGCCGGAGACGCGACTGGCTTCGCTCGAGCGACCGTTGACTCCGGGCCCGCGATTGTTTATTCTACAATATTAACGAATGGGCGTAATGCGCGCGTGCGCGGGCCTCGTTCCCGGCGATGACGTCAGCGCGCCTTTCCCTCGCTATCTCTCGAGATGTGCAAACAACCTTCGACGATCGTCTATTGCCAACAAATTGATGTATCGAGCGAGCAAAAACTATTAACGATTCTGAAACGACGCGCTATTAGCTCAAGTCATTAAGGTAATTAAAAAAAAAGAAACAAGAAAGAAAGAAAAAAGGAACGAGAAAATGGTATGGAAAGCAGAGGAAAAAGGCAAAGACGCAACATCCGGCAATAAGTGAAACAATTTTTCTAATCAGGGGAACTCGGTTGCGTCGATATTTATGTGCTTCGTTATTCGAAAGCCGTCGGGTTTCTAATTCCGATCCCGAGGATGCGGCGGCCATTTTTCGCAATCGCCCGCGACACTAATCAAAAGGATTCCTCCGTCGTAATTATCATTGGCCTTACGGTGATTAGGGTCTCCACGTTGATGCCGGTGATTTGCGGGACTGAAAAGCGGAAGCATTGTGTTTGGGTGGTAATTAATCGAGCCACGATTCGTCTTTGGTTTTGGCGCCGCGTGCTCGGGGGCCAATATTTTTGTGGCTTGTAGGAAGAGCAGGTGGCTCCGAGCCGGACGTCAATAGCCTCTAAGCAGCGGCCCTCGAGAGGCCTTTTATTGGGTCGGTGTTGTTCGCGATGTCGGATTTATATTTGTTTAGTTCGGCCGGCCGGCCGACCGAGCAAGGCCGTCTAGGGGTGTCTACGACCATATTCGATGACCTACGTGAGTTGGCTCGTGTATTCCACACGTGCCGAGTGACGCGCGGTATGCAATTTTTACGTAACGATGCCGTTTTTGTTCAAGTGCACCGTTACTTTATGCGCGCGGGGTATAAAAAGAGAATTTTATCATGCTGCGAAGAAACTTTTTGTCTTGAAGAAACAGTGGAAGAGATTGAGAAAATCTTGGGTTAAACGCCATCAATTCTGTTTTCCCGAAATCAGCCTTTTTGGTGCGTTTTGCAAATAACATACAATTGTATATTTCTTTGGATGAAGTTCAACGTTTTATGTTTGAAACTGATTGCAGATTGAATTTGTTAGAAAAATCAGCCAAAAATGTTTTTTATTTTTAAATATTTTTTTACAGCGTAAAATTTCTAAATCAAAAGTGCATCAACTTTGACAATCTCCAACGTCTTCCATTCGATCGTTCCAAGCAGTTAGATAAAGCTGATTGGTTAGATCGATATTATAAATCGTTTTTTTTTCTTTGAACCAAGCATCGTTTCAGTGAAATCTTCTAAGCTTGTTAAAGCATTTTTATGTATCGAGGATACTAAATCCAGATATGTCATCGATTCAATCACAACCAGTCAGCTCTTTTTCTTCCATCTTATTAACACACGATTATTGAAATAACGCGCGCCAGCGAGCTCGCGAAATAATGACGTTGTATCTAGGCGAAAAAGTTTGATCGCCGAGAGATGCAACGAGTTATCGGAACGGCGTGAAAACGGCGTGAAGGTTCGCAGGATGCCATTGTGCATTTGCATATTTCACCCCAAGAGCGCGGCTGTTTGTAATAATGCAGCTATAATCGCCCGGGGCAACCGGCGCGTTCATTACTCGACGACACGTGCCTGAGAGAAATAAATTGCAATCTACGAACGAGTTTGCTAACGTCGCTCTAGCGTCGAAATTGCCTTTTCGTAGTCGGCAAATTTGCGATACGCTTGACATTTGCGCGCTCCGTTTCGAAAGCGTCGCCTGATGAATTTGCGCATTCGCTGCTGGCCGCGCGGAATTGTCGTTTTACATGTCATTAATTCGACTCGTGTTCGAATTCAGGATTCGTTGTTGAGTAATTGTTCTATCAATATGTATCGGCTTTTTAACAAGGGGGTAGGTGTTATATAACGACAGGAAATAACAGATTTTGCATTTTATGGCTCGGTTGATTGGAACGCACGGTTGAAAAGTTGTAATTGCGTAAGGTGCTGCATCGTTAAAACGAAAATGCATTATCTCGAGTTATTATGCATTCAATTTATGTATAACGGCGGAGCCCTCGCTGCGCCCGACAACATAATAAAAGCTTGATTATTGATTTGTCGATTTCAATTATTTATTCCTTGCCTCGTTGTTTCTTTGGGAAACGGCAAATAAATAATTGTTGAGGCGAAATCGCCACGCCGCTTGTTTCGATAAATGCCGCTCGGCTTCGCGAATAAGTCAATTTATAAACGCCGTTGATTTGGCGGTCTTTTTCTGCCTGCTACAGAAGTGTGATTTATGTTTTCAGAAATGACGGAATTTTCGTCCACTCGCGGACAATATTCAGTGAGAAAGAATCGCCACTCATACGTACGCCTGTCGGGCAACTTTTAATGACATTATAATTAATGCTGCATGCATTAAGAAAATAAAATATTCGTTATAGATTTCGTTTCAGCTGTCAGTGGCGAGAGATTTATTCCGTTCGTTTTCATTTTTTCGTATTAATTGCGTGAAATTCAGCGATTTTTGCGCGAAACCAATCTGGTTTTGGTGGAAGCGAAAAAATATTGAAACTGATACGTTTCGCTATATTTATAAGATTGAACGTTCGGTGTGGAACGGAATGCACGATTTTCCACAGCGTGTAATTAGATTTTAAAATTATTTGTCACTTGAATAAAAGACGGTCGATTCGAACGTCGTTAAAAAGAACGAATACGTCAATAAGAATTATTTGCTGACTAAAGAAATTATGTAAAGTGCTGGTTATTTTTACCTTTGCGGCTGTCTTTTCTTTCTTGTTTTACAATGTAAAATAATGATTATCGTTTTATGAAAAAAGAAAAGTTTTTTAACGTTATACAAATTAACTTTTTCATTAATTTAAAGACCATGTTTTATTTCTTGAATATTTATAGTATGAACGCGCGAATTAATATACGAATTAAAACGTACTCTTCGAAAACTGAACGATGCACGATTATTAAAAAGCAAATAACTCATGTAATCACCACAATGGAGAACAAGCAACTTTTCAGCTGTAAAAGTTCGTTATTGAAATTTTAATTTCACATTGTACGCGCTCTCTAGAAAAATTCCCGTGCTTCCCGGAATGCCCGCTCGTTCATTGTTACGGAAACAGTGTCGAACAGATGTCATCATTTTGAAAAACACCGCGTGGAAATGTCACATGTTAACAAACGACGTTTCTCGAACGGACAATAATATTAAATCGGCGGTTTCTTGCCCAAGCGTTCAAGTCCCCGCGACTACTAGCCGTCCCAATAACATACGTCCACGACCGGTCCTGTCCCCGTGAAATTCCAGACTTGCGTAATTCCTAAGCAAAGTATTCGGTTCTCTCACCTTCGCGCTGATAATTCGATTGTATAGATAACAAACCCGAAACGCAACACGCGCACCGACACCCGCGCCCCTGTAATTCGAGAGCCGGGGAAAAAACGACCGAATAAAGCCGACCTCCGCTTTTGAATGCAAACGATCCTTTTCAGAAACGAAAGGATTTCAAAACGGGACATTATGCGAATACACCTTAAAATACAACCGTCTTCGCATCCACACCGGCGACAGTAACTCCGGAATTATACAAACGGCAACGACAAAAGCAGTCAGAACGATTGGCAACAAGTGTCACTTGGGCGACGTTAGCCGAGTCATTACCACGCGATCCTCCGAAAGCAGCAGCGGCACAATCGGCGAGGATAGTCCTGCGACGCAGATCCCGCGGGGCGAAAAAGGCGCGCAATTCGAGGCCCTCGGAGCGAGTGACAGGTCTTGGACGAAGGTTGGCCTTTTTTTCGCCGCGATCATATGTGGGAGTGCTTGTCTCGGCGCGACAACGAGGAATGCAGTCGCGGGAAAGGCCGCGAGGCGTGTCAGGCTGGTGTCATAGACGAAACCATACGACGCACGAGAATCACTCACCGAAATGCAAGCAGTATCCTGGTCCAGGGGTCGGCAGTATCCATGCACTCGCGGGCACTGAGCGACCGCGCACTGTTTACGCCGCGCTCACACAAAGGAACCGGGCGTCCACGTGACGATTTCGGCGGGCTCGCGAGGTCCGGGACCGGTGGGGCCACTGCTGGCCAGCTCGGCTCTCTCCGGTTGGCGTTTCGGCCGACAAAACAGGCCGCTCGGACGCCGTAGGTCCGCGCGTCTCACCTTGCGGAACGAGTCTCCAGGTCTACCATGCAGCGACGCAGGTCCACGCTGGGCACGGGCCCCCGCGCCACCCCGCGGCACCAGCGTCCCCCCCACCAGCGGCCGGCTCTCCTCTCTCCGGCACCTTCTCCGCGCCACTTCAGACGAACCAGAAGACAGCCTCTACTACCTGCCTACTTTCCTCTCTTCTAGCCAGGTATACGAGACACACGAATGCCAGCTCTTCTTTCCTCCGCAACACCTCGCTCTCTCGCGCGCGCGCGCGCGAGCCCGTCGGGCTCACCATTTTTCCAAGGCCGTGTTTTCGTTTCGCCAAACAGACCCGCTCGACATCTGGGCCGCGGAAGAAAACACGTGTCCGAATGATCGATCGTGGGACCGTCCAGCCGGGCCGCAACCTCGCTCCTTATCGCCCGGTCCGTTATCGCACGACGATAATATTCCATTATGTTTCCATACGAGGAAACAAAAGGCGTTCGGCCAACCGGCCTCGGCCGCTTTGAGCTGCTTGTCGTAACAATTAGCGACGCGATCCCGGGGACTCGGCTGATTCGAATACGGCAGCGAGTTGCGAAATATTGGGAGACACGGGTTAACGCGTGTACGTACAACGAGCCCGGCGCCGCACAGGCGTGAAAATATGCCGCGCATGCACGATTCCGCGAAGACGCGGCTGAATTTCGCAAGCCGGCGATATCACGCCAACGGTTGGCAGACATTCCAACGTATCGCGGGAATAAATTGCACGGAGGCTGCCGGGGGAAAACGGTTGGGGTTTTCTGTCAATCCGTGGGTCTGGTACCTGGCGAAGTGTATCGTAAACATTATAAAACGCGGGTTATTATAATCCCATTTTCGTTCCCCCACTGGGGCCGCTCGGCTCCATTGGAGCGCGTGTTCTCGGCTCCCTTTTTCCTTCCCCTCTGTCGAATTGTTCAAACGCACCTCCCGAATGTACGTGTTTAGCGACGCGCTCAATCTTATCGTGTCCCTCGGCTGGTAAATTTGTTTTACATTATGCGCCGACGCGCGCCGTAAATCTTGACGCCGAATTCGGATCACTCCTGACAATTGCTCGAAATGTTGCCTAGAAGCGGCCACTCTCGGCCCTTATCCGGCCAATCTCCCCCGAAAACGCCTCTCCCCCGCCTGCCTCTCTCTCTCTCGCTCCCTCTTCCCACTTTTCTCCCGTTCGATCCTCCTTCGTGCGTGTGAAATTGGCCCGAGTCGAGAGCTCAGATTCTTGTCGCGGCTGTCCATCTTTCCAAAGACCATTGGAGGGGTAGCTTTTAGCAGGTGCCTCGAGCTCGCTTTTCAAACGGTCCTGTAACGCGGCCTGATCCTCTTGCCCTTCTCGGGATGAGCATCCTCATCGCTTCTGGATCCCTCGGACCTTGGCCCTATTGTTGCGCTCAAGTGGTTTGGCTATTGCGAAGTTATTGTTTGACCTCAGGGGGCAGACCGATGCGCTAACAGGGCCACGGAACGTATGGAGAACAATGGAATCTGGTGCTCTTTCGGGGCGAAACTTGGAATACCTCGGCCGTTTCCGTGGAAATAAGTGAGATCAGCTTTGGCCCGAGGCTTTCCCGAATCGCGATGCTCGTTTTGTGGGAAACGTCACTTTTTTGCACAAAAAAAAGTCATATCGGTTTTCATACGTCGAGAGAAATGTAGTTATATTTCGATAATTTTGTTTTTCATTTGGTATTCATTTGTGAATAGATTCCTTTGGTAATTTGAAACGATGAGAGAAAATAGTGATGAGAAGGAACAATAGGTTAGTTTTATCTGTTTAATTGTTGCCGTACTTAGTTTAACAATAAAATATTAGTGAAAGGAAAATATCTTCGTGTATACTTTCTCATTCTATTATTCTATACAATGAGAAAAAAATAGAAAAATCGATGACATATTTAAATTAAGAATGGTCATAGTAACATTTATTTATTCATTTATTAATTTACATTTTATGATGATTACGATTAATTTTGATTGTACATGATTAATATCATAATACTAATCTTATTTTTAATCGACATATTTTTTAATAAAAATACAAGAAATTGTATTAATGATGTCTAAGTTTTTATTTTGTATTTGCATTAGAATTTATTCAACAAATGATTTTATTATGTACGTTAAAGCTTTATTATTCATACGTTTTAAAAAAACAAAATTGCCTAAAATGCATTTTGTAAGAAGATATGTTTTCGTAATATTGTTCGTGATGTATCGCATTATTTGCAGGATTCATTACAAAATGCACACTTTGCAAAAGAACACATAAATAAAATTGCATATATGTAATCTGAACTAGAAAAGATTATTCTCGAAATGTAATCTACATTTTTAATATCTATAATTTATTTCCACAAACATACTCGTCATATGATACTTTGTAGATAAATTTACAAACAAAGTTTTTGCAAGGCTCTCTGCAAATCTTGCAATTCTTTCTTTTATTTTTGCAAAGAAAACGTAATTTAACAAAAAAGTAATCAAAATCATGAGTAACCGAATAAAAAAAAAAAAAAAAACAATAAAAATTTGATTTTACATTGAGCATTTAAACAAAAATTCCAGTTACTAAACGAGATAACTGCAAACGTGGTTCTATAAAAGGTGGAATTTTCATCAAAGTCGTCGTGTGAGAAATTCAAATGATTTAGAATTATTGTTCATCTTCGTACTTTTTCAAGCGTTATTACGCGTCTGTTTGTCCGCCTTCTTTCTTCTTCGTGGAAGTCCAGCATGGCTCGTGTTTTACGTGACAATGCTCAACGTAGAAACGTGAATATCTCAGTTACAAAAGTTGATAAAACCGTTAGACGTAAAACTCGAAACGCAGTTATTGTAAAAAAGGAAAAAAAAGATTGTTCAGAAGCATTAGCTTATTGTTTCGCGACGAGACTGTTGCATTATCGCGGAAATGACTCGAGCCAAGCTTCTGTCATTAAAAATGCCAATCGATTTTCGCGCAAAAAGCGCGCGCGTGTGCAAAAAGATGAAAACATTTCGGCCGTTTTTGCGGGCAAGCCATTTTGCCAAACCTTTTTCCAGCGGCGGACGTTTCGAAAAGTGTGTAAAACGACGGTAAAACGACCGTTCCGATAGACCGCCTTCGCACATAATCTTATTTGCGGCGAGTTTCTCTTTTCATCTGCCAGGCTGATGTCTGAATAACTGCGGCTATTATCATTATTCATTATACTATAGTGGAGTACAATCTCTTATTATTGCTGCAAGACTTTCGGGTGCGTCGCTACTTGCGCCGCGAGCTCGTAATTCGTGACTCGTTAAGCCTCGACAATAGTCAACAAATAATGGCACGTCTTGGTACGCGGTGCTGAACGGGATCAACAAGTGGTTCCACGTATGTGCCACATACGTGCTTGCATTTTTGCTCCTCGTTTCTGTGTTACAAATTGATACGACGAAATTCCAAGCGCTGCAATTCGCTTGTTGTACATTTTCGCGAGCCAGTGTTCCGCCATTGTTCGGCTCGGCAGAGAAGCGGAGCCGTACATAAAATAACAAACTGATAACGAAATTCGCCAACGACGTATATCGCGGAGGTTGAAAAAAATTTGATGACATCATTAGCTATGCACGCATCTCCTTTGTTCGGCTCGAATTGCGAGGGAAAAAAGAGTACCGTAAGCAGTTATCAAAGAATAAAAATGTTTCCTTGTTCTTTGCGTCGTTGTTGGTTTTGAACGCTCGAGATTATATTGAATTAAGAGAAACGTTCGGCAAGAAATCGACGCTGTTTACCTTCGCGGGAAATAAGCGCCGAGCGGGTCCATTTTTCGCGCCGGAAAAACCTCGGAATACGTTCGATGATCAACGGTTGCGAGAGGTGTTATAAATGAAGCGCGGACTTTTTTCCAGAGCGCCTCGCCGTTGATTATGGTCTCGTTTTTCCGATCGCACTCGGGCCCGGATTCTCATGAGCGGTGCTTTACGGTTTTCCATTGTTGGCCGGCAAAAAGGTGAAAAAAAGGTGGACGGAAGGAGAAGAAGCGGGATAAACGGAGAATGTGGCACGAGAGCACGAGAGTGGCAAAAGTGCCCTCGAGGCACTTCTCCGGCTCTCACCAGGGACTATAAGGTACCTCCTACCGCCAGATATAACGCGCAGCGCCGCCGTGCCCAGAAATAAAATACTGCCCAGAAGAAAATACCGGTCCAATGTTTCAGCCGAGGATGGCAGCGCCGCGTTACGGGGGTCCGTTAACGCAAAAATGTTCGTTCCTGCGCGAAGGCCTATTTGCTGAAATGAGTACCGAGCTTCTATGTTTATCATAATTTCGTTCCTTTCTCGCGCGAGCAGATTGAAATGCAAAACAGTCGGCGGAAACGAATTTCAGGAATTCAAGAAAATCTCGTGACGTGAGACTCGAGGCATTCCTGGGCACGAAATAAACGCGGGTAATTGTCGGCGTTGCCGCTCGGACGGATATTGTTTAGAATGAAGACGGGGCTTTCGAGTAATTGTTAGTCGGATAGAGTTGTTTGTTTGTTGGATCTCGTTTTTGCCGTTTTGCTGCAATCGATCCCTTCAATTAGAGGATATTGTCGCGTCAATTTTAAGATACTTGGCTGCTTGTTATTGGTTTATTCAAATTTTGAGATTGGAAATTGTTGAATAGTGATGCAAACAGGAGACCGACGAACTTTGCACACACCCACTGAGACTGTAGTGTTTTTTCAAGGTATTTACAACGTTATCATTGAATTTTTCATTCCAACTGTAACTTATCGTTAAATAAATGCAGTCGTTGCCGACTGTTCCTCAAGTGCTTTTGCACTCGAAGAACGGTACGGCTCTCAATGGGTTCATGACTGCCTTTGACGCTGCGGGCCTTTTTCATCGAGGGTGGTCGTATTTTCATTGGATATATGCAATTTTGATACGAGTTCACGTCAAAGTACTTGCCATCCAAAGGCAAATATTATCTAGATGCTTAATTTTTTTCTTTATTTGAGATTTTCGTAAACATTGAATTAAAGTCATATCAATCATCAGCATCGTATCGCAATATTGTTTCATCAACATGAAAAAAATATCCAGTACGCTCAACGCTACTAACGTTGTTGCATTCGAATCAACGAGTATGAACATTCAACCTGAAAATCTTGGAAAGACAACGATCGTTCATGTGGTGTACACATGATAGAGCAAGTTATGTTTCCGCGTGATTTGACATGAGCTTAAGTGAGGTCACGTGACAGAGTTAATTCCGTATTATATAAATCGGGTTTTTGAAAATTAAATTTAATCCTCTTTTTAGCTTGAAGAATTTTAGTAACAATCGTTAACCGTTTCTCAATAGTTTAATAAATGATATTTTCTGAATTATTATTATTTTCATCAATCGTCAAGATGTATTGTAAAAAGACTGTAAAATTACATGTTTAACTTGAAATGGTCTTATCATTTGTGACATTAGTATAATACTGTGAGTAAGTTTACGTGATCTCACGTAGAATTCATTTTTTTTTTCGTGTGCTCGTTCAATATTATATTGCGCTCTGAAAGGTAATTGCCATTAAAAATCTTTCAGTTAAAACCACAATATAGTTGAAAGTTTGTGTCGGATGTGCCGGGTGTGATTTTTTTCTCGGGCCCATCGGCTTGAAGGGTCTCTTCAAATTATCTCACGCTTGTCAATATTTGAATGAGTGGCAAATACACGTACACGCGGCCCGTTTACAAAGCTTTCAGTCTGACGGCGAATTTAGTCGACAAAAACGCGAGGAAAAAACCTTTTTTTTTTTTTTTCTTTAATTTTTTTGCTCGAAACTATATTATCAAAGATGAAACGAAACTTTTCAGCGTTATTGTAAAAGTGTCTTAATGATGAAATATGGCGAATCAGCCTTTCCGTCAAGTTATAATTGACGATGATTCGAGCTGTGATAATTTGATTCGGGAAACGATGTTCTGACATTTGACCTTGAAAACATTCCACGATCAAACGATAAACGTCGAACTTTTTCACTGATCTAGAAACCGTAACTTTTAATGTGCTACATTTTTTTCTTTTTTAAATATTTTTTTTTAATTGAACTATGTTTTCATTCTAACAATATAAATGATAATTAATAATAAATAAATGAATGCGATACATAATTTACAAGTTTTACAAAAAAAGTATATAAATAAGTAAGTAAGATGCAATTAAATACAGATTTGTTTCTCTTCGAAAAAGAAACAAAATATAAATTGTTAATGTACTGTTATTAATGATTAATTAATAATCAAAATATAGTACAATAAAATTGAAGTACTTCTTTATAGTTTACCCAACAAAACTAATATATTTAATAACGTAAAAATCTTGAATTACGGTAATATGAAATACCATTTTTTTTTACGTTACAGTTAATCGACCGTTGCGTCACAAAATGGTGGAACGCGCAAACAAAATGGCCGAATTTAATAATGAACACACTATTATTAAAAATAAAGGCGGAATAACTTTATAAAATTAGAAAATAATATTTTATGCATCTTCTTTTGTATCTTCTTTTACATAAATTAATTAATCCATGTTTAATTAAAAATAAGGATAGAGAAGTTAGAAATTTATATATTTAACATGAAATTGAAGACAATTGTCCTTCTTTGTAGCTAGACAAAAATGTTGATTAATAGGTTTTTACAGTCATTCAACATTTATTTTGGATTCGGTTTCTTACTCTTTATTGTCGATTGTATGTTTCAGCCCGAATTTCCATGTTCCTGTTTGTTCTTGTTAGCTTCATTCTACTGAAGATGGCTCATCACTGGACATCAACGGACAAATAAAGGTAAGTGATTTGCATTAATCATTTCTATTCAATGAGACCCAAATACTGATGAAAGTTCTATGTTTCACATATGTATTATTCGATCGATGTACATTTTTTATAATTTTACATATTTCTTTAGTCTCAAGAATTGAGCTTATTACAAATCACAGAAGTAGCAAGTAGGAATGCAATGAGCTCATTCTTAAAAGAGTTTACCATTTTCGACGAAGAACTTTAAATTTAGAATGTTATTTTATAAAAAATATGGTTCTTGAATCGCTTACCATATTCAATATAACAATAGCTGAAATTGAAAATAATTTCCTAATAAGTCATAAAACTGTTCAACTCCATCAACCAAACTTCGACCACTGCGATAATTGTTCTCAGCGCGTGAGAAACAATAAATTTCACTGAATTTCAAAGCGCGTGCAATACAATCCCCGACAGGATAAGAGGCTTGAGAGCCGTGACGCGTTTGACGAATCAGCGGAAAAGTAGCAATAAAAAGTAACGAGCCCGAGGGCGCAACATGGAGGGCCAACTACTGGCCAAGCGTTGGCGATACCTGGAAACATTATCGCGCGGTACACGTGTCGCTAGTTCCGGAGGGGGACCTGCCAGGGCGTGCATCGCGCGTGATTACATCGAAATTCAAATTTCCAGATAAGGCAGTGGTTCCGCCGTCGACTGGTTACGGCCCCGGCCAGGATCACTCCAGATTCAGAAGAGAACAGACTTCTCGAACATTAGTGACAAGACACTAAGCACGGGGCCGGGGACGAGGACAGCTCGATCGGGAGCACCGGTCGCCCGAGAATGACGGACCTTGTACAAGGGTACATCAACTTCGTGTGTTTACCTCTTCGGCAACCGGTTTCCTCGTGAGTCTGGCGTCCTCGTCCGACCCACGTGGCGGTCCCTCGTCTCGCCTCGGTCGTGCCCTCTCGCCTCAACCCTCCCCCCTTTCGCACTTTCCTCTTCCTTTTTTCTGCCCCCTCTTTGGCCCGTCTCCGTCCTCCTCTCACGACAGGCGCCTCTCGCTCTTTCACCCACGGTATTCAAATGGCCTCGCACGATGGTCCCGTCCTCTCCGTCTTCGTTTTCGCCGGGCGCGCCGCTATCGCCGTCCTTTGCGCGCCTTCGCGGCCGCTCGGCCGCGGTAATTGCCGCTATTTTTACATATATTCTTACTTTTGCCCGAGGTCCTTATGCGAACGCACTTACGTATTTCTGTTATATTTGCGCGTACGTGCAGATACGTAGCTAGCCGCGCGTATAATCCGTACGTGCCTCGGCAGGCGAGATTCCACGCTTATTCCACAGTGAAATATCGCGACGCGAGTGGCGCTCGTCACCTCGTCCCAGTTTACATTTTTCGACGATTGAAATTTTCCCCGCGATAGGAGCGCCGACTCTTTCGCGATTCCGCGCACAGTTTGATAGCCTTGGAAACAAGTTCTAGGGTTCAGAACTAGTATATATTTGAATAAAAACGTGTCCATAACGTTGTTTTTACGTGCCGGATACGTAGTCTTAAGTTAACATTTTCGTAATACTATTTTATTTTCGACTTAGGGATTATAACGCATGATAAGTGAAAGAAGAGAAAATTTAAAAACGAAGATCAATAGTGAATCAATCAACGTCAATGTTTAATGTACGATATTTTGAATTTTGACCACAAAGTCATAAACATGAAAATCTTTCACGTGATATTTTTCACCCCACGAGATCGTTCCACGACATTAATGCCTAATTTTCTCGACTCGGTTTTCTCAAAGCAACGTTATTGGAATCAAAGCGACGTAATTGATGTTGATTTCGTTAAATAACGACGGTATTATGTCGGGAAAATTGAGCGAGCTTTGTGGCAACGTTGAAATTTTATCTCGAGATTGCGAGTATGAAACCGAGCGATAGACCGTTCGAGTAGAAATCAGGAAATTGTTATCAGACTTCGAGGCGCACGTATCGCGAGGCTCGACGTCGCGGTTGCAAGTGGTGCAGAACGCAAAAGTGACTGTGCGTACGTAACGTTCCGCCGGCCTTTTTTTACGGGCTTTTTGCATCGCGAATATGCGAATTCTTAAGCAAACGTTATCTTCAACTATAACGCCGGAGTTATGCGCGTTTTTTCCCTGAACGCCGCACGTGCCGGGTATGTTCGATGGATCGTAAGCCTCCGAGGTACTTCATCGCGGCTTATTTCGTTGCTAGCAGCGTTGAAAAAGATGAAATATTTCGTTGCGCCCGTGTACATGGGACAATCTTTTCAAAAGGGCCAAGATTTATGATGTAATCCACACTAAAAGGAACCCGAAGCTCGACAATTTGTTGACGACGTAAAAGCTTTTTTATTTTCATATTTTTTTTTTTTTTTTTCACTTTCAGCTTGCATTCATTCACCGTGCATGGATGCGAATTATTAATTGCAACGTTCGCAAGACATTGGAAATGCAATTGTCATAACGCGAAATGAATAGTAAAACAACGACGCATAACATCATCAACCGTTTGATATCGCGTTAATTTATGTTTCTCGAATGATCACGAATTATTAATATTACCGACAACCTTAAATTGCTAAAAAACTGATCTAATCCAAGGCATGAAGAACGCGTTAAATTATTCCAGTTATTATCGATGAATTGAAAAGAATTTAAAATATGCGTGCATTATTTTTGATACGCTGTAGATACGCTTTAGACAAAATAAAAAATGAACAGTTTTTTGTTTTAATTGTATGAAAATGGGAAACGTTTGCGAAGCTTAATTTGAAAAATGGTTGTTACCGAGAGAACCGATTTGAATTTGTTTTGGGAGACCGCGTTGTTTAGCAAATAATCTATTATCGCTCTTTTACAACGATGTAAGCGACACGTACGTTGGAACGTGATCTTGAAAATGACTCTGAGCGACAGGGGGGCGTTCTGGGAATATTTGAAAGTGCTTAACTTCGATGGTGCTCGAGCTACGGCTGATTTTCCTTTTTCATCCTGTTGTTTGATTTACGAAAGGGACCGACACGCCGCTCATTGTACGGTATTTTTCGAACAAAATTTGACGATCGCATTCGAATTTTCGGCCACCTTTGGTCGGGCCTCGAACGCGCTTTTGATTGCCGCACATTTCTCGCACGACTTTCATTTCAAATAAAATATATATATAAAAAAAATCAACCGTCGGTTCCCCCGTAATTCGAATTAAACGTTCGCGAAGACAAGAAATCGACGTTCCTCCGTCACCTTTTTTTTTTCTACTCGAGATAACGCGAAGACACATTGCCTGAAAAATTGTTTTACACGCCTTTGTTATCTAGATTACACACGAAACTAATAAAAAGTACAAACACGTGGAACGAATTCAAATGCCGTGACATAATAATGCGATCTCGCGTTCGCGTACCAGTGTTCCCGTCATTGTCAATAAAATGTAAAAATACGCTATTATAATATTTTATCTAGTGTACGCGGACATATTAATGGCGACATTTGCATAGCCAGGTATACATTAACGAATATCATTCCCGGCTCGAACGGCCGAAAAAAAGACTCGATTTGAACACAGTTTCAATTTGTAGAATTTAATTAAGCCGGTGTTGCGAAAGACCTCTTCATAAAGCAATCGAAAATTGTTAAATCGACTGTTACATAAATTATTGGTTGGTAATTGCCGAGCAACGTGATTACACATTGGCGTCGCATTCCAGTCTTCCCCGCGAAAGCTTTTCACCTTTAACCAGAACGACCGATTACACTTATGTTCAACTGGTTACATGACATTATCCGACTTATTAGAAGATTTATTTTTCCACCGACGTTGTGACACGCGAGATCCGATAAATTGTTTTCCGCGCACGTTCGAAAAGAAATGTATAAACTTACACGGAATCAAAGGCATTCCGGTCGTAAAAGCGGCTAATCTGTCACCAAGTGTCGTTAGATTTTCGTTAAAGTTCGATTGAGGTGGGAATTTTTATGTCTTTATCTTGAAATCAGTGTTTTTTTATCACCACTGTTAAATTTGATCGTTTTTTAAAACCAACGAATTCCAGCAATTGTATATCAAAAAATCAAGCATACTTTTTGATTGCCAAAGGTTCCTTTTTGTTCGAATGTACAAACTGTTAAATGTTTTGGTAGTTTCATAATAGAAAAAGTAATTTAAAAAAAAAGAAAAAGATGAATCCGTGAAATGCGACATAAAGAATCACCTTAATAAACGAACAAATTATTAAGCGAAATTTCGAAGGTTGATAGAAAAATAGTCGCGAGGCTGTAAGTTTTGCAGACATTTCAACCTCGACGGCTCCGGCATCGACTGGAAACGTTTCTTTACATTGTTGGCAACCGTCTTGGCATGTCCAACGCAATGGCATCCGAGGCCCCGTGCTTCTCATAATCAGCCGACTCGCCTGATTGACCTTCATACGTACGTGCGTGTGCTCGTGCAATTCCACCGGGTTATCACCGATGTGCAATAACGCGCCGAAGTATCGTTATTTCTAATTCATACGTGCATTTCCCACGAATTTGCGTGCCACATGAGAAGCAATTCTTGGCAACGGTCCCATCGGACGCTCGTCGATCGCGAAAATTGATAAATTATTGGCCCGTTAACTTATTGCAATGGCGAACAAATTTTTTGCGACTTTTTCAATAAACACGTAGCTCACCTTACGGGAGTAATGAGTAAAATTTTAATTTCAAAATGTTGAATCAAAATGTGAAATTCTTTATAAGAATCACTGACGTTGAAACAAAATTCTTCTGAAGTTATTTCAAAATAATGAATTTGGATATTTTGAACTTCGTATCAAAGTAAATGTTGTTTTAAACTTTTTTTTCGTAAATGAATTGAATTACTTTCGCGGTAATTCGGTTATGTTTATTTTAATAGCCCGGCATCGTCGTGTAATTTACGATGGCGCATCGCGTCCAACGCGCTTTCGTGGAATACTTATCTGTCATCTGTTTGAGCATATATTTGACATTCGAGCGCGCGTAAAAAAGGGGATTCACTGCGGCTAATTCCTCGTGGTTTTCGCCGGTATAATCAGCGTCAAATTACCCGACGGCGTACCTTTGGTCGAACCGCATTTCGTACAGCACGCGGCGGCAAAACCCGTGCTATCTATGCTTCGCCGGTCACTCGAGAAACACTTTGGAGGCACAAGCGCGTGAAATCGTAGTGTAAATAGCGAGCCGCTTATAAAATCTACAAAGATGTAGAACTTTGATTACAATAACAGATTCCTTGATTTCAATTTTAACCGGGGTCGGCCGAGTTAATGGAAGTGCTTTGTGAAATTACAAGTTAGACTAGAATATAGGAATTACGATGGGTTGCGAGTTAACCGACGTTGACTCGAATCAAAGTGACAGTTAAGACATTAAAAGACTTTTTTCTTTGTAAGAACGCATGGTACCAATATTTCGAAGTTATAATACTGAAACACATTTCTGAAAAAATTGAACTTAAGTTTTAATTCAAATTTTGGATGAATTCCTTCGCCAAATTAACAAAATTCAGACAATAAATCTTATAACTTAAATAAGAACCAAATAATTTGACTTCCCTTCCAAAATATTCGTTCCTTCAAAAAAAATGTCTAAACGTCCATGCTTGATTCATCGCTTGGAATCAACTTGACATGCGCGCGCATTTCTGATCAAAATCCGCCAACTTCACGGCGCGTTTAGTTTCGGAAGAATGTGTTATTTACATAAAAGCAACTCACAAACATTCCCATCGAAATCCATCAACTTGACCGTTCGATTTTCCCATTGTGCTCGCGGAAACTTATTTCCTCGGCTGCCTTTCTCGAGGTTTCTACCTGCTCGCCACGAATCCCTGCCTCGTCGATGATTGATTTCCCCGAGCCCGAGATTAGATTCCACGGCGATAAACTTGGAAATGAAAAATGGTCGCCGGCAGAGACGGGCTATGAATAATTAAATTAATTGTAACCGACTCGCAGCGACGCGCGGCCGCTTCGTGGAAGTTAGTTTTGAAAAACCGCCCGGGCGAACACACGGCAAACAATACGCCCGAAATATACATAAATATTAAATTCCTAATGACACGCGAGCGATATCTGGGCAGTTTCATCAACAATTTGCAAACAGAGCAGCAGATCCCGACGTCGCAATCGCCGGGATCGCTGACTCAACCACGAAATGTCTAGCTGCGTTCGCCCACGTGATTAAAGCCCCGCGATCTGCCTTTTACCGTGACGCGATTCCCGGTTTATCCGCTCGCATCATTTCGCAATAATAAGAATGATCATTGTTATTATTGTGCGATGCGCACGTGCAACACCTACGTCCGAGACGCTTTTCTATCGACAATTAATTGCGCGGCACGTTGACTCGGGTCCCGCAATTAATTCGCGCCGAACGTTGAATTTGTTTAGAAGGAACGGCGAAATCGGCGAAAGAACGAGTCCTCAAGACTCGCCGATCGGTGCGTTCGCTCGTGCAATAAAGATCGGCATTGTGTCAGTCGCACGAGTGTCAGCTTTCTGTTCGCGAGGACGTGCGTAAAATAGCGGCGGTTGTATCGAAAGTGTCGAGACTCGGCGCCGTAACAGTCGCTATCGCTCGTGATTCGCGCACGCTAAGCCCGCGGAGACGGCTCGAAAATATACACGCCCCCATAGCCAATATGGGAGAAAACATCAACGGGACATAAATCGTGTCCGAGGAAAATCGCGGCAATCGAATTCTGCCGTCATTTTTGGTCGCCGCGATTAGACAATTCGGGATTGCTCGGCGAAAGAAACCGGTACCGGTTCGAGGCGGAATTTCCGTTCTTATCGGACGCCAATATTAATCATTTCTTATTCGTCCGGTAAAATTGAATAGCCGCGCGCAAAAAGCGATTGGGCTTTGAAAAGTGGAGCGGCTTTTTTCGCGGCGAGCAGCGTTGCCGGGAAAGTCGGGCATGTCACGCGAGTCGTAAACTACGGCCGATCGGTCAGCCACGGGTTCGGTTTTGTCATAACAACTCAATACGAGTGCGCGACAAAAACAAGTGTTTCAGAACCGCGCGCTTCGCTATCGCTCGGCGATAAATCACTTGAACCGCGGCGATCGAAATCACGGACCAATCCGGTGTTTTGCGCTGTTCGCGGAAACATTAGCGACGCGCTCCCGTTGTTTTTTTCTTCTTCTTCGCTCGCGCACACGTGCGACCGTAAATTAATTATTGTTCCCGTTGGCGTAATGAATTCGTTCCATTGTGCGCGATTCGTTTTTCCGCCGGGCAAAACGCTACCTTATTGTCGGCGATTTTTGCCGGCCGACCGGTCCGCGGTTGCGTAATAAAACAGGTGTTAAAGTCAGCGAGTCGGCGTAGCCGGGCTCGCATTCCCGCGACTCTTTACCACCACGACGACGTGCGAGCGAGTGGTCGCATCTCGCGCCGCGGGCATAATTAATGCTCTTAATTTGTCCGCGGGACCTTTCGTTCGTTATGAAATACCGGGCTGATAATTGCGTTACAAAATAACGCCACTCGGCGTGCCGCTTCTTACGAATCGACGCGCGGTTATTATCCTTCGCCGGGCGTACATTTTTCTGTCTCCGTTCATTAGTCCGCGCTGCGTGTATCTGCATGGCCGTTGCTTAGATCGCCGCGTTTCATTGGCTCGGCCGTTTTATTGCAAATACGCGGCGCACCGGGACGCGGCGCGCGTGCTGATAGCGTTATGCGCGGCTTTCTATAAATAGTCACTCGAGTTGCTTTTTTTTTTTCCGATCTCTCGATCGAGGCGAATCTTTTCGTTCGACGAAAAGAACGCCCGCGATCGGTTGTCTAAAACGACGCTCCGTGGGAGAGCCGTTGCTTCGCCGGAGTTCATTGCGCATAATTGTCACCGCTCGTGCGCCGGCCATTGTTTCCCTCGAGGCTTAATTGCGGCTATCGATGAAAAAGCATTATTGCCTCGTCAACATTTGCGATTAAAAGTTGCGATGCAGTTTCTTGCGGCGAAGTTGACGGTTAGGTGCGTTTTTGCATTGTCGATGACTTAAGTTTTTTTTTTTATCATCTTGATTTGTTTTGTGTATAAGGGGGGAATATAACAGTTGAAGTTCATCGGGTTAAAAATACGTTTTTACGTGGATAACATTGAGGAAAGTTACGTTGTTATTATCGGCATTCCAATAACCGGTGATATGAGGTTTTATTGTTCAATAGAGTTTAAGAGAATATTTTCTGGCTTTTCTCGTTATTAATTGACGTTTATGTGTCAAGATGTTTATATCTGAACGAAAAAAATGAAAGATTTCACTAGTGATATTTTATATTTATGAAAAAGTAGAGAATAATATTTATTACAATGATCAACTGATAAATTTAAAATGTGATAATTATTTTAATTTATGAAAATTGGGAAAATTTGTATACTTTTGTGGATTAATTGTTTTTACTTTCAAATACGATCTTTCGATCCATCACGTAAGTATACAGTTATAGAATGTAAGACGTTTTTCCATCAAAATCTTATCGCCTTCTTATCTGGGATTGTAATCTATAAGGCTGCGAATGCAGTAACTACGAATGCAAAATTGAATTCGTCGAAGAACGTGATGTTGTATATAAAAGTACGCATGAAAGAGAATCTGCCCGGATAAAATTAATTTCATATTAACTGACAAGTCTTGCACTTTTTAATGCGTATGTTAACACGTTGTAATGAAATTAATCTTGCGTATTGGATTGGAGGATTATAAAAAATGAAATCACTTCTTCAATAATTTATGCTAACATTCATAATATAACTTGATTAGTCGATGGCGAGTTTTGCATTGGCGAAAATAATTTATTGTGATAATAAATTTTTCGATGCAATAACTACTTGTTATCTTACGGATTACGAGTTTTTTCAATTCATAATCCAGTATAAGAATTTCATCTAAAGTTTCATATACAATTATTATAAAGTTTAGGAAATTAAAGGGAAATCACGTAAAAATTCATGTCTTAAAACAACCTTGATAATATTATTTTAAAATTTTACATTTAATTTCCTTCTATCCAAGTTCATGAAAGTAGTCCATTAAAATGATTTTAACGGGGAAGAAAGGCCGAAAAAAGCCTGTCTTAGCAGTAACGCATTGTAAAATGGCTCGCTCTTGTGACCCTCGATCTTTTCGACCACGTGGCACGACCATCGATACTTTTATAGGCCTGCATACAAAAGTTAAGGCGCCGTCCTTCTTTTCTCGACGATTATAAACGCCGCTGGAAATCAGGTCCCAGGAATGTTACTGTACATATGCAACGCGCACGTTGACACTAGATGCAACGCGCGGAGAAATCACTGTCCTCTTAAATGCCGTTCGGCACGCCGCGACCTTTTTGATGCAACTTGTATTTTATGCTTTGTACACGTGCAATTAAGATAACTATCAATTAGCGAATTTTTTTTCTTTTCCATCGATGACAACCATCGATTACAAAGTTCACGCGAATCGAAAAAAAATCTGTAATTTAATTACTTTTATGAATACTAATTTCATGCTTTTTATTGCGAAAATTATAAATAAATGAATCTGTAATATATGTTATTACACGACTGACTTCAATATTTCAATAACTCCACAATGTTTGTTATTTTCATACGACGTTAGTAATTCAGATTTCACTTGATCGTTACTAGACTGTTTTTAACATTATTAAATGTAAATAATAAGATAAACATTCATTACTTATTTTTCAAGTGTTCCAAAGTCAACAATTACTTATATCCACTTTATATATCAAAACCGAGTATTTCTTCGAAGCTCTCGAAGTGTATTTCAAAACGACTGAACAAACATGAAAATTTATGATTTATCTTCTAACATCGTATACATATTTACACCGTCTTAAGCGATCAAAAAAATGTCTTCTTTGAAGCGCCGTTCGTCAACAATAACGAAGGCCGATAATAATAATGGCCAGGAGGCGCAAAGCAGCGCGGATAAATAATCGATAAATAACGCGAACACGAGTGAGAAGGAAGTTATCCGCGACTCGGAGCAGCGGCATTCCTGACGCTGGATTTTCAATGCGCGCCTCGCGTATTCGTTTATCCGTGTCAGCGCAGTCGTAACGTTACATTCTTGCCGCGGGATTATCAGCCGCTCGCCTCGCGCTTGCCGATCTTTGCAGCGTTTTTCGCGTGTCGCCTCGGTGCGTTGCTCCGAACCATTAATAACACGAATCGAAGCCACGGTCGCCTAAACGTTACGTGATCCAGAGGAAAACAAGGCGCCCGTTGCTTTCGCCGAATTCCCAGTCTAAACACGGCCCGGAGTGCAGACATTGGCCGCGTTGTAGCCACGTGAGACGCGTGCTAATATTCCCGGCTCTAATCGCCGCGCTCAAATTGGTCGTTATAAAAATGTATTTTCGTTTCTTTATCGCCTCGCATTGTTTGTTTCTTGTTAAAGCCAGAGTAAATTCTTGTATCAGCGGTATCGTTATGGCCGTTGTTACATCATTTCGTAACATCCGTAAATAAATTGTTTTATACTGGTTCGTCGAATTAAGTGGTCGTTATTTAATTGAAAACGATGCCGAGTGATTGTATACTTTTTTTTTGTTCGGATTGATTGTAAAATAACGTCTTTGTCACGTGTTTGTAAACGTTGACACCTCAAGGATCTGATTATGTTATTATTCTTGTGGCGAACAAATTTTGAGAATGAAATTTCAATTAAATTAATATGATTATTGATTGATTGTTTGCAGAAAAACTCGAAAACAACTGAGTCTGTTTTAGCATACGATTAAGTAGTGTCAGATAGGATAGAAACATTCAGAACCTCCAACGATGAACAAGAACAAATGAAACGAAACATTTCGTCTCTGTATCCTTGTTTATCTTTAGAAGTTATCGTTTTCCGTTTCATTCAACATTACTCAGTCGCATGCTCAATATGACTCATTTTTTTCACGCTTTTCCGTGTACCTTCAACTTTAAATTATTAGTACTTGTTTGACTAATGACATGCCGCACGAATGAAATCTTGCCCGCCACATTCGCCCCTGTATTTACAAACGCGTTCAACTTTATCTTCCGTTCAAGCTCTTGTTTATAAGGCTTTGTACTTGGCCAATGTAAATAGCGTTGCTTCTTCCTTTACATACGAAAAAGCGGTGCTAACTGGAGCTAATCCGTGTTGCGAATCGTCGAATGCCCGCGTTTATCGTTGCGTAGGTAGGCATGGTTTTACTCCGTCGGTACAAATGCTAATTTACAAAGCCGGCCGAAACCGACGCAGCGCTGTTAGATGTGATCTTCGCAGACTCCCGCTATTAAAATTGCTAATTTCGTACAAGGGTGTCGAGTGCGCCGTCTCTTACCGTATCTCGCGCTCTATCGTCGACTTTGGAATTGTATTTCGTTGGCCTAACGTTTCAATCTCATGCATGCTCGCCGTTGTTGCTTTTTCAATTTTCACTTTCGATTGAATTTCAAATGCTTCGGTCTTAGATCAAACCGGCGATCTCTCGTGCAAAATGTCTTTGCATGTTAGATCCTTTTGCGGTGAATGCAAAAGGATCTCTTTTCCAGATCATGTAAATCGTATTTCAACGAAATATTTTTGGCGAGATCCACTTTCCATGTAATTGTGCAATTTAAAGTGATAAAATTGTTATGATCAAACAAGTGGGAAATCCTAAATCAGTGAATGCAATGATAGCGATATTTTCGCAACTTATTGAATGTTTGTTTTCATGACTCTTCGAATGAACGCACGATTTTTCGCGGATTCTTTTTCGCAACCGCGTTCGAACGCGAGAATAAAAACCGCCGCATTTCTCCCGACGCGCAACAAGTTTAACGGCCAAGAGTCGTGAGTTCCTTTCCACCGACCACTTGTTGACTGAGTTGTTTTCCAAAGAGCCGCTATTTGCATGAATAATACGCTCATTTAGCGCACTTAACATCGCGTATCGTTAGGTTTGCGTACGGCGTGGTTCCTTTTAGCATCGCTCGGCTAATATTCGCCTCGGCCTTCGATACGAAGCCGGCCTTACATGACGATGATTACCGTCCCGGTAACGACCGGCACCGAGCTCGTGGAAACACCTTCGTTCTCGCTATTTCCCCCCTTCCCCGCCCCGCCAACTTCCGAGTAAACCACCGAGCTCCACTTTTTGCGCCAATTCCAACACCTCGTTTGCTTTCGGCCGGCTATTTTCGAGCCCCGGCATTCAGCCCCGAACGCTTTCTTTGCGGCCCGATTCGGGCGAACGTTTCGCGCGCCTTTGTCTTCCGATCGACCGGATCTTCGAGCAACGAGTTTTCGAGAGTGCACCAAGCGAGCGTGATATTTGGCCCGGTAATGATCCGGCCGAATCGAAAAATGCAGATATGCGGCCCGATCTCGGGGAACCGCAGCAGCCCCCGCGGCGTCGCTTCGTAGATATGTAATAACGATTATTTTCGGGCGGCTCGGCACGTCCCACTTTAGCCGGCAACCAAGGTCCCGCAGCCGACCATTACGGGCGTCGGCGATTGCGGAGCCGCGCTTTTGCGATTCGCGCATCTGTCCGCAATAAAACAACGCCCGATCTATATCCGTCATTATTATCTGCCGCGATGGATAAAACAGATATTGCCTTGCGTTCGCGTTTTTGCGCCGGGTCTTTTAGACAAGGCGGGATAAGGAAAGCGACGACGAAAAAGGAGACGGGAAAGGCGATCGCGTTTCTTTCGTAGAAAGCAGAACGGTCGTTTTTTCAGCCGCGTGGGAACATGCATTTTCATGGCGAGCCATTACGGATTTTGGGGGACAATTTGGAGACGGGCTCGTGAAATTGGAGGAAAATGTGGGTGTTTGGAAAGCGTGCTCTTCTCATGGACTTGTTTTCGTACGAATTTACGGACAAATATCGTGTTATTTAGAAGAAATAGAGGATCATATTAAAAACAGTATTATTTCAGTAATATTTTAACGTTTGACACAAAGCGAGGTTTGATTCAACGTATCTTCGAGGATCGACCTGTGGGAAAGTTATTTATTTGGTACCGGCAATTTACGCGGTGCCTACTTCATTAATCCTTCAGCGCATTATAATAAAACTGTTATTTGGTCGAAGTAAGTAAACGTCTCGCTGAAGCGACTAATTTTTGCCGCTGATATAATTAAAACTGTCATGATAACCGTAAGATATGGTCGTGAGGGGAATTAACTAGTCGGTATCGTGGTAATAACCGAAATTTTTCTCAACGCGAGCCGTGCGTTTTGCGGGGCCCCGAGGAAGGTGAGACGCGGCGAATCGGCACGAGCGATCTAACAGATCGCATGACCTCTGAGCAATGGCGCTGCCGTTTTGCCGTATCGGCGCTCGAACGGGCCGTAAAACAAGAGCGCTGTAAAAGCCGACTGTTTACGTTCTTTTCATATCCGCGCGCGTCCCCCCCCGAGAATTCGGATAAAAATCGCGACGAAATGTTACATTTAACTAATAGTTAATTTAACGGCCGCTGCATTATTCATGGGCCGCGATTGCGCAATAAATTCGTAACGGTAACCGAGGATCGAAGACTCGTAAAGAATTGATAATTAAACTAGAATGCTAGCATTATTTCCGCGCGTAGGTGGCTCGGCATAATGCGACTCCGGCAGACTTATTTAAATGCCGGGTTAGAAAAAACCGCTCGTTTTTGAAATTCTTTTCCTCCGCGGACTTTCTCTACGTCGATCGGGATTAATATTAAAGCTCGATTGCTATACGAGACATCTGTGTGCAATGCGCAATCGAGCGACCGGTGGAAAAAGACCCAGTTGAGATCACAATATTTATCGTGGTGTCTGGTAACGCGAAATCGCAGTCTCGCACATAAAACGTTACATAAACTTGTGCAAACATATAAAAATGCAAAATTATCTCTGCCGTAGCATTTTTTACTGCCCTTTTTTCGCCAACTTGATTGTCTATCGGCAGATGCACGCGTCATTAGTTTTCTCATTCTGCGGATGAAGAAAGACGAAGAAGAAGAAGAAAAAAGGATTGAATCACCTTACCTTTCGTAATTTTGCAACTTTGCCAATGCCCTTCCGCAATCGTTGGCCGCTGGTGACGGCTGCACATCTTCGTCAAGGCACTGTCACTCGGAGGCAGCCGGCCTATCTGTACTTATTCACCGATATTTAAGTAGGAATCGACCTCTGTCACGATCGCGGCTACAGCCTCGGGCGTGGAACGTGCGTAGCGAGTAAAGTGCAGGAAAATCAGTGAAAATGGTGCCCCCGAGGAAACGGTCATTATACGCCGCTTTTATAATGTAAGCAAGCGCATTCAGGCGTCGGTTCGGGGGCGTGGTGTAAGCTGCATTACAATTTCGGCCGATCGTCGTTTTCTATAGGTTTCGTCGCAAAAGTTGACGATCGTGTGCTCGGGTGTTGGCGAATTATCAAAAGAGACGAATGCCGAGATTGACGTTCGCCGAAAGATGTATAAAATGGCGTGCTAATGAAGTAAATTACGCGAATCGTTGAATAGCCGAGCATTATGCTCACGTGATGCGAACGTGGCTTTAATCCAAGCATTAACGACACAGGGCTTTGATGGCGAGTAATTACCGATGCCATTAAGGTAAATCTGATTTGGGACGTATGCCATTAATAAATTATGCAAAAATTGCGAAGCGTGGCGCGACGTCAATTCGTTCGACCAATCTGAGATAGTTTATTGATCGTCGAATGTAATATATTCCTAAAACCACGGTCGAAAAATGTTACGACCAATTACTCCCGATAGTAATTTTGCATAATAAGTACCGAAGTGATCCGAGCGATAGGGCAGCAATGTGTCGGAGATAAAGTATCAAAACCGTAAGTGATTGGACTCCCGCTGGGCCAATTGCCCGGGCGAATCTGACCTAGATGTAATCTAATATTGAACATGAGCGGATTACGTATTGACGATGATGATTAAGTGCGACGTTTGTGTCTCGAAGGATTTTACACTTTAATTGTCGTGCGCGGTGATTTTAACTGCTCGAGAGAGGAAAGTAAAAGTACGGTCGAAACATCTATACTTCGGTCCCGAAAAATGCTGCATTGAATCACAAATTTGATGTTAAAATGTATAAGTTCCGAAAAGCGTATCCCACTTATATATTTATACAAATTACAGGGATATCGCTAATTTCGGACCTTGCGAGGTTCGGTGTGAAAAAAATTAGGACGAGTTCCTGGGAACTCGGCAGAAACAAAAATTGTGCCTCGAAGGATGGCCAGACATTATAGAGTTCGCTTTTGTGTTTGCCGTTACTGACGCCACAAATTGCACTAAACAATCAATTAGCCGCCAATGATGGCTATTAAATTTCCATTCTTTCGTATTAATGGCCTGGGATTCCGCCGTTAGTGACAGAAGTCGTTCCCACTTGGGCGCTGCTCACCTGTAACAAGCTACACGTGTAATACGTTCGACAAAATTTACAACAATTTAATATCCTTAAAACAATTGTACTCTTACAATTCTACTCTTACATCCTAACATGCACTAAATCTTCACTTGAATGAAAAAATGTGCTCAACTTCGTGTAACGTACGCCAACCATTAAAACACCTTCTTGTAAAAATATTTAACAATTTCAAACCTAAAAGACATAAGAATTTCCTCAAATTTTCGTAAGTTAAACCTATTTATTACTCTTGAAAACCTTGAAATTATCGGAATCAGGTCCACAAACTATTATCACCCTCACATTAAAAAAGTTAATCATTCGAAAATGCGATTGCGAAAGCCGATGCACGTGCGGCGAACAATTGAAAGCCCTTCGAAATAATAACGCGGATTTATAAACTTATCAATCGGGATCATCGAGCGAGCGGCTGCGACACGGGTATCAATCAAAGTCAGTAACTCCTGACACTCCATTTGAAATGGGTGTGATTAGATATCGATTCCGGTCGCGTTCTTTGCCCCGCGGACGTCGATTTGCGCTCGACCCGCGGTCTCAGCCCCGGGACACTCGGACGGCGCGCTCGAGTGTCGAGATCGGATCGCAGGCCTGTCATTTCTGCACAAAGAGGAGAGATTCTCAGCGCAAAGTCCGTAACAGGTATATATCACGAGCGGCTGGCCCGGGGATAGAACGGACGGACGGACGGGGCCCGGCGATTGGCGAATTCGTGTCCGAGAGCCACGTTGCCTCGCGCAGATTGGACGCGAGATCAATTAGCGTCGTATCCGTGATCGAGGCAAGTTGATTTCAATTAAGACGGTCCCTGACTGTGCATACGCTTATTACGGGCCGCGGGTAACGAGCGGCCGATGTCCGAGCGAGGACGGAAAAGGGAAAGGAATCCGTGGCATTCCGAGGTTCGAGTTAATTTATTGCGTATCGTTCCAGGAAACACGCGCGCGCTAGATTTCGCCGCTCGATTTCGAGCCGAGTTACGACGAAATTCGCGATTGTTCGCGGCGACGCCGCCGGTTTGAGTAGTAAATTTCATCGGCGCTTCAATTAGAACCCTTAACGGCCTTTGGCAATAAATGTATATATATGTGTATTGCGGCGGCTCGGCAGCCGCCGCGGGACTTACCGGCGCTCGATCGCGTCGATTAATCCGAACAATGAGCCGTTTGTTCACGTATGCGCGACTGCTTATTCGTTTTCTACCTTGTTTTTTTTTAAGGCCCGTTCTTGCGGAGCACCGAGAATCCCGAAAATATTTGTTTTAATAGTCAGCTCGAATTGCCGAATGCGCGCGGAATAGGGGTAAAAAACAAAGACGCGCCGATCCAGGCTCGATTCCGTTTGGACTCGTGAGGGAGCATCTGCGACTGCCAAGCCAGAGGATAATTATTTATGCCAGATAGGATCTCGACTGGGGTCCAATAGCTGGGAAACAAAAGAGTTGGGACGCATCGCAGGCATTCGAGGAGGAAGGACCGTCGCCGTGCCGCGCAGCTCTTTTTCGTCGGTGCCCTATCAGGATCGGCGCGGCGTCGTACCTTTTAAATCCAGCGAAACCCGTGAAATAAATCGACGGGTGCTCCTCGGGAGAAATAGTAGTAAAAGAGTCGATCATAAAGCCAGCTAACGCCGCGTTCGAGTTTGGCTCGGGGGTGGAACTTTCGTTCGCCGAGGAAGCGATTCCACGAACCCACACTCGTCATAAATCCGACAAGTGTCGGTCATTATTAGCCAGGGTTGAAGTCGCTGTAACGATCGCGTCAAGAAAACCGGCGTATTTTTTGTTTCAACGTTTCAAAGGGTCTAAGGGACCGCCTGTGAAATATAACCATATAAATATCCTATTGGGCGCATCATTGTTTCTCGCTGGCAAAGATGAATATAATATACCGTCAACATTGTCGGATACCTGGTTTATCGACCTGGAAACGAGAGAATGATTCTACGAAGGAGGATCCACTTCGACTGGACGTCGTCACATCGACAGGAGGGATTTCGAAAATATTTCGGCGATATTAATTTTCTTTCGGTTGCAATTAACATTAATGGACCATGATTCTTTCTTTCGAGAGGTCTCTGTGAGTTATTTCATTCGGGTGATTAAAATTTGTTCCGATCCTGGGTCGCCTTTGTGTCCGAAGGAATTTTGCAATTAATTCTTGTTCGCGCTTGAAAACATTTTCTTTCGGGAGGTAAATTCTTTTATCTTTCTTTTGCCAAGCGCTATTTCAGGTGAGCGCGCATGCGCGATCGTCGATAAGCGTTTTACGTCGCTGTCAAGCTGACACGCGCTCGATGGTGGATACGTTACGAAGTAGTCGCATTTCCTTTTCAAGTGTAAGAGGCCCGTAGATCTCGCAGGAAGGATTCTCGCTAGTCACGAGACTGCCGAACGGATTACCGCAGTCACGTGAGAAGCCCTCTTCCTACGACTCGCGGCAATAATGTCGAAATACAGAAATCCTGTGATGCTAAAGGATAAATAATCGACACAATTTATCATACGTCTGGGAACATCGGTATTGCAGCTTAAGTGATTACATAAAAATGGCGCTTGCATGGCTTGCGCATCGTTTGCCTTCGGTAATTCGTTTACGCAACGTAACGTGATATTATCGTTATTGATGTTAACATCATGCGGCTGGAAAAGAAAAATTATTAGTTCAGCCCTCGTTTCATTTTTTCAGTCCGACGTTTTCGAAATTGCCGGGCGACTTGAAATTTCATTAGTTGGTAATATTAATGTCGACGGCTCCGTTGATCGATGGGGGTCTCATTCGTCTAGTCGTAGTTCGGCAGCTTCAATATGTTATTCCGCAAAATAAAAGTTGCTCAAATGAACAACTACGCCTCGAACTTAGTACGGGTAAACACGAACGTTGGTACAACGCGTTGCTTTATTACGCCGGTTCGTTGTAAATTTTACCCGACAAAAGTATGAATACCTCGAGCCGTCGTGGGGTTTTATTTCGAAGCGACCACGTAAATTATAGGCACGGTATGATCGTAGAATTTACTGATATAATCCATATGTATATTTCACCGGGAGTTACGAAATTTAATCCGTCGACGCTGGGCCGACGTTTCACAAATTAGCAGGCCTCTCTAGAAAGGCCATTACGGGAGAGGCGCGTCGTTATAAAGGCCGCATATGAGCGGCCCGAGGAATCTCGGTTGCGTATCAAAAAGGACCCTCTAACGTCGTTTGGAATGTTAGTAATGCATGTGGCTCGACGCGAGGATGATAAGGTCGAATCCGCAAAGGCTGGAGGGAGGAAGACACTGGACAAAGCAGTCCGGTTTCACTTGAATGTTTGGCGCAGAGGAACCGCTCACAGCATGTGGCGAGGTTCTGGCTTGTAAAACAACATGTAAAACGAGAAAGGCCGCGCGAGCTGCCGAACGGCGTTTTAAGCCCGCCGCTCTTTCTATCTGCCGGACGAATCTATTGGCTCCGGCTTGGAAAAATTGTTTTTAAATACCACGTCTTAGAAAGGCTCGCGCATGATAATAAATTGATGTCCCTTTTGCGTACACGAAGAATTCGCTTGAGAAATTCATTCCCCTTCAATTATGAGGATTCGTTTTACGCGAATGCAAAATCTTTACCAGTCGGCTTGCTGAATTTTTGTAAGCTTTGTAAGTTTCCGGGTATTGGCAAGTTATGCGTGTTGTGATAGAAAAAATTTGTGGTTCTAATCAATTCAATCGTATGGAATAGAATGCTAACAAAGAAATACGTAATAGATTTATGAATCGATGAATACAAACTTTTTTTGACTGTTTTTTTTTTTTTTTTTTTTTTTTTTTTTTTTTTTATTAATGAAAAAAAAAAAAAATTCAAAAAAATTTTTCTATAAATTAAAAATTTAATTATATTTTATCTTTTACACATCCCCCAACCCCAGCAACCTCTCCAAACTCCCTATGCCTGCTTCTGCTTTCAAAAAAAAAAAAATTACACAAACCTACAACACGTGTGTATGTTAAACATATAAAACAATTCCTGTATCTACTGTGATAAGTCACT
>JABFOV010000535.1:0-36533 GCA_022817685.1 Aradophagus sp. ZL-2020 | reverse complement strand
CTGCCGAGGCACCGAAGACATGGAACGTATTGTCTCGGTACCGGCGAGCCGCCGACTGTTGGGACTCCTTTGAACGCTCGTGTTGGTGCTTTTCATCGGCGAACGGGTACATCGTTAAATTGCCCGATGACAAAAACGTTCCGCGACGCCGGCTGCAAAAACAAGCGAAAATGCTGTTACGCCGCAAATCCAGTCACAATTGCAACTGTCCTTGTCACCGACGTTGTTCCAATCGCTGCCATGCAGGTTTGAAACGCGCCGCTTTCCCGCCGTAACGGCTTTTCATTTTGATAATTTGTGTTTATTATTCATATTTTTGTATGGGATAAACAATTAAGGATCCTAATAATGCAACTGTTGAAGGAATATTTTCGAGCTTTGAGATATTAACTGTTGACGTTCCGTTCAGGCGAGTGCCGCAAATGAAGCTGCGGTGAATTGATTATCTTTCAGAAAATAATGTTAAAAATGTACTTGAAAACATTGAAACGTTAAAGTTGAGAAGTATTATTCCAAATTGTAGTGTGATATGTATTTTCAAAATGAATTAATTACTACATTTTTTTAAATTTTCAATTTATAAAAGTGATTTTACTTTATACATTCATAGTTTCAAAAGAAATTTTGAATTGACTGCTGATAATTGACTGATATTTTTTAATAAGGAGATTTTTAATAAATTAATTTTTGCAACATAGTTTTGTACATGAAATTTAACACAAACATTAATGATAAATAATCGCAAGTATCGATTTTCCGAAGGTTAAAACGATGTGTATAGTTACATGCTGCTATTTGCTGACCATGGCAACAGAAAGATATCTAATTGTTTTACAAGATATTCCATGTGTTTTCTTTAAATCTAACTATATTAAGTTAAGCAATGATTAATAATTATTTTGAAATCTGCTCTTACTTCTTCAATAAGTCTTATTTATTTGAAATTGTCTAAAAATAGTAAAATGCAGTTTTTCTAACGATTCCACTTTGGAATTTGACTATAAATAGGTGAAAAGTAAAATAGGTTTATTTCGGGGGTACCTCACAGGAACTTCGATTCACTTTATTAGAGTCTAAATGACTGCGTTGGGGAGATATTAGCTTCGTGGGCATCAATGAATTGTGAGGCTGAAATATTTATGAGCACTATCATCATTTTACTGCATCTAAATTAAGACTTGATTTTATAAAGGAAATGCATTCTATTTTAAATGATGAGAAAAATATAAAAATTGCTACAAATAAATATTTTATTACAAAGTATTAAATATTTAAAATTTTACTTCATACTTTTTAATTTTACATATATTTCATTAGAATTACAATACACACATTTCACTTGCAGTCAATGATTAAATTTTAAAATAAAAAATTTAATTTATGGAGTTGCATGTAGTTTATATAACAATTGTGATTTTATATTACATGAAATCCAGCTTTTTGTGTCTAAATATCTGTTATGTTCATAGATTTTCCACAGATATTTGACAATGAAATTAATTTATATAAAATTTCAGACAGTGTATCTGCTTTTTATGTTGCATTTAATATATTATTCCAAATATCAAAAATGTCATTCCTTAAATCTATATTTGTTGCACCAAAATTAATAAATCATATAAAGCGCGCTAATTTAAATTTCAAGTTTGCCATGCGCAGTTCGAAGTTTCCCTTTATCAAGGTAACCCGAGGTGGCCCTTCAGCAGCATACTCTACATTCAAGCTTATCTCAGTATACTATATGTTTGGTAAAATGTCCGCTAATCTGGCGTATCTTATAGGGCATTATACTTGAAAAAACAAAATGTATTGATTTCTATTAATTCGTATTTTATAAGTCACTGTTACTCGTAAAGTGTTCAACAATTTTATATTTTTGTCAAACAATCGGCTTACTTCATTTCTATGTTTAAGGTAAGATATGAAATACATGTTTTATTATCGCTGTGATGATGAATTGTGAACCTGACAGTATGGTGTAAATATTGATATAATATGAAGTTATCAGATTTAACAAAAATAAACATGTTTCTTATTTCTTTTACAGTTTTACTCTGAATGAAATAAAAATTATTTTCCGAATAATAATTAGTGGGAAATCTAATTCAAGAAAAAATAATTTTAAAGAAAACTCCATATTTATATTTGAATTTGAGTTTTAATACTAAGAAACAATGGAACTCAAGATAACACAGGAAGATGCTGTGGATAAATCTAACAATAAGATAGTTGACTATGGAATTCAAGATAGTATAATCATAGACACAATATCGGACATTGTAGAAGAGGAATGGAACAATGATGAAGTAAGTAAATAACATAAGACATAAACACAAATTTTAATATTTGATCTAGTTTAAAATTTCTCCTGATATTCAAAACGTAATTTCGTTTTTTTCATAACCATTGATTTATGAAATAAAACTGTTGCATTCTGATTTGATTAAATTTAACTTACAAAACTGCGCTCGCAGCTTATTACATAAGTGGAATAAACAAAAAGTAAAAACATTACAAAAAACTTCATAAAATGTAAACTTTGAAATTACACTTAAAATCAAACTGAATTTTTTTTGCTTTTAGAGTTCGATAATTGAAACCTATTGTGTACTTATTTTCTCTAGATATCAATGAACTAGTCAACTCCAAATGAGTGAAACCCTCTGCCAACAAATAAACGTCAGGCAGGACTGGAGAAAAAACGAGAGCACTTATGAACCAACGAGACTTAAAGACAGTGTAACATAGGTGTTGGAACGCTTTCAGCTAGATTGCGAGTGCCAAGAAGACTACTATTTGGGGAGCCAAATCCAAAAGTGGTATATCGACACCGTCTGAATATCGCCGAGCTAACAAAAGCGGAATATGATATGTACCTGATAGGCGTGACCATGATCTGTCTAACTAACCAATATAAAACTGCAAAGTGCCGAGAAAGATGCCAATTGCGCGCCTTCCAGGGTTCCGGGGTCTGCCTTGATAAGTTCTTGTATCTCAAGAACTGCACCCATTATCAAGTTAAAAGGATAAGAAAACACCTGATGACCTGCGGGGTGACTCCAGGTTCATAGGAATCATGACAAAGTATCTCACAATACCTTTTATCTGGACATATATCAAATTGTGACAGCTTTTGTAAAAGAATTTGTTTAGAAGTAAAAATAAAGGTGCAAAAAAATGCATGGTTGCACTTAACAGCTGATATTATGAGGAAAGCTGTTCATGATTGGTATACAAAATATTGTTGCAAGATATCGACAGATAGTAAGACAATGGGTCATTCGATACTTCGCAGGTCTTTAAAGATGCAGTTCCTCAAGCTGCAAGTTATTAAACTATGGCTTATAAGAAATGGTCAGATGACTGTCAGATGACTGTTAATGAAATAAAGATAAATGAAGTTAAAAAGGTTGAGAATAGGACTTTGTGACAAGTAGATAATAAGACAGTTGTTAATAACGAACGAAGAAATTAAAGTTGTAACATACTATGTCATGCCGACTGATAAGATGTATGAAAACTATCTACTCGCTAATGGGATTTTGGTGGACAATGATGGATTGTCTTTGACAATTGCGAGTATTAATGGCGAGCTTAAAAATCTGAGAGAAAAAATTGGTTGTGAAATGTGATATGTATAAATGTGTTAGTGAAATAATTAAGTCTGATTGGAGGAAGAAAATATTATTTTCATCATGATCGATGAACTTTTTAATGTTTTGACTGAATTTCAGTTGTTAATTTCTATGTTTGATATCAAATGATAGAGCTTCTCAATTATGTTTCCTGTTTATTGATGAATGAGGAACTATTTGTTATTGATTATGATCGTAAAGTATCTTAATGAGAGAACCATTATTATTTAAATTTAATCAACTACCGACATTTTGTATAACTTACATCCGATAATGTTAATGTCATTATTTAATTTATAAACCAAAGAAATATATTTTATTTAAAAAGAAATCATTTAATTACGATAAGTTTAAAATGTTATGTACATTAATAATTGTACAAAAAACATGAAAAATTGTTGTGGAAGTAAACTGAATTCTCATTTGATATTATTATCGTTTTACTTTACCCTATCTTGAAACACGCCATAAAATAAAAAATAACTTAATTAACCAGTCATATAAATGATTTAAAAATTATATATTTATGGTAAATATTGCGCATGATACTGGTAAAATGCAGCTAAAGGAATGCACGTTTGCGCGCTATAAGACTTGAACCACAAAAAGGAAACAAAATCAAATAAGCGAAAAGGTTACTGCATTTCTCATGATCACATGGTTCGTTCATTCACGTCTTAATACAAACTGCTAAATTAATGTCAGTGTTTCTCAATCGATTTCTGGAGTTGTATTAAAATGGTTTGACGAATTTCATCATTTAATACATTTTTAAATGGTTTTATCGGAATAAATTCACACTTGAAATTATTTTTAATTTTGTTACGAATTAAATTTGAATTATTACACAAATCACACGCGTGATGAATATGTATCATAAATATATGTATATGTGTGTATGTATATATAGGGATGTACGTACATATATGTACACGTTCTAAAGTTTCAGCTCAATAATGAACTTGGTTTACATTTTAATTTATGTGCCTGTATTATCTTAATCTACAGTTAATTCCAGTATCAGAAAAGTCAAATTTTCAAACTAATTCCCTATAATTTCCTACTTGACATGTTAGTCTGACATGATATTGTTTTATAAAATGAATAACAACATTTTTCCTTTTGTTTCTTTCCTCCACCTCCACTTTACTTCTTCTTTCATATTTTAGTACATTTTCAATTGAATTTAAGTAAAGCTTCAAAATGATAAATTTTTGTCGATATAAGAAACAAATCTCCAAAATTCATAACACTGGTTTTGTCTGCTTTTCACTTTCTTACTAATTAATAATTCCCAACATTATTGCTTTGAATTGCCTCTATCTTTCACGATTAGTAAAAACATTGACAAAAACATGTACCGTAAATCATTTTGCAATCATTTTATCAATGTTAATTTAAATTTGATTGCCTTAATTAAAATAATTGTTAAAACAAAAAAAAAGGAACAGCAGACATCTGTAACACAAAAAAAGGATGCAAAGCGAGCGACTGGATGGCAACAGTAAAAACCCGGCTATTCGCTCAGGCGCACAAGAATTCGCAATTAGTCTTTTTCCCCGGTGAAGATGTCGAACCCTCTAGCTCGCATCTATTGACTTCTTGTCCGAGTTCATTCATCTGGCGGGAGCATCACCTCTTACTTTTACAGTTATCCTCTATATTAGGGATATCATGGGTAAAACAGGGAACTGTTTCACATGGCTGGAGTATCAGCAAGGTCACCGGAGTGCAACCTCGCGGGGAGACCCTCGCAGTCTCTCGTCGGCCGAGGTTCAAGCCAGCCATGCGTGCTGCGCGCCGCGGGCATTGCATAAGCAAAGCTCGTCGATACCGCCGCTAATTTCAAAGGCCCCGCTAAAAGTCTGTCAACTGTTGTTTACACTTTTGTTTACGCTTGAGTGCGATATAACAACCCAGTGACACGTGAATTCCTCGTGTACTTTTGACTTCCCCCGTCACCTGCCGTTTGTTCAGTGACATTGTTTTTATTTTAAATTGGTTCGCCTGGATACAATGAATCGCAGCAAGACGTAGATAGCACTTCCATGGATTCTCTTCTGCATAACTTCACTGTAAATAGATCACTGAAAATGTTCCTTTTCAATATTTTGATACCGATTTCTATTTCGTTTTGTTTTCCTTTTGTTTTCCTTTTTTTAAATACAGATTTAGTAGTCTTGTTACTACTATATCTGTATATAAATTCGCGTACAATTTAAGGCTTTTATGTATGTCTTAATGAACATGTTATAAAAGGTTTTTTGATCAATTAATTTCAATTTTATCTGTGTTATTCTTGATATTGATAAGTTAAACATTAAATTGAATATGATGTCAACATAATGAAAAAAATGTATTATTGAAAACTATTGTATTTTAACAATCAGAATTTTCGCAATGATATTGCAATAATATCACTTTTGTATCACAACATATGCTGTTTATTGACTGCAACATCAGGCAATTTCACTATAATATAGCGCATTGGATTCACAGCAAAGTTTCTGTGAAGCCAAAATTATTGTACTCCGATTTTATATTGACAATACTTTGATATTGCGCCGAGATATCATTGTGCATGTAAATCGAAAATGTTTCGAAAATAAAAATATATTGCATAAATATATGCATCACAATGTTATCGATGTGTAACGTCACTTTTATATTGCTACTATAAAATCACTGTGTGCAATTACTGTAATATCATAATCAATTTTTGTATCATTGGGATATTATTGAAGTGAAAATCATTGTGAAAATTCTGGTTGCCTGAAAAGTAATGTAACTTAAAAGACTATACATTTATCATCAATAAGTGATTCGGAGGAAAACAAATAAAAGATCGTTACTTATGCCGTTTTATTATTACTACAACTGTTGTATAATGAGCTGAGTGACAGCTAATTTCTGAAAGTAAAAGTCGAAGTTATAGTCTTAATTGTTAGTAAAATTTGTTAGAGAAACTTTAAATGCATTTTTCTCCATTTTACGAAAATGCTTTTTTGCTTATCAACAAAAGTTATTATTGCTTAAAAACATTTCAACAAAAATGATAAAATGCTTTACACTGACACCTTTTGATAACAGGTGTCTTTTACAGGCAAATTATTCAGTTATGTGCAAGAAAATTACTAATTTTTCTAAAATGATGAGTGTTTAGAACATATATTGATTGGCATGGATTCTTGAAAAACTGAAGTCAATGGTGTTAAACTGAAATTTCTATTTCGTGTGATAATTGTCAATAATAATGCTGAACAATTAAATAAAATAAATAAAACTCAAGTTCTATTTATTATTATTATTATTTTTATTTAATATGGACAAATGAGTTTTTTGCGTATGAAACAACAATATTTTACTCTTACTTAGGAAATCGATGTTACAAATGATAGATTTATTGAACATAAGAAAAAGAAAGTCTTGATTGATAGTACTGAAAACGTTTCATCAATTATTATATTAATTTTTCTTCTTTCTGTGATGTTCGACATTTGTGATCTACTGATCATTTGATGAAAATTTGTTTTTATAAATAAACTAGAGATCTTAATTATTATATTAATACATTATATAAATATGTAATTATAATAAAAAGCAAATTAATAAATATTTTACATACTGTTTTAAAAAGTTATTTATTTATTTTTTTTTTGTTATGAAACGGGTTACAATTTCATAACACACTTCCTGAAAAGGCAAATTCCCTGGACTCGAAACAATGATTATTTAATCAATTAAATTTGGGTTATTAGCGTTCGTGATGTTGATTGCGCGTAGCAATTCAATTATGTTTTGTATGAAAGTATAGCATTTGGATTGTCTGTGAAGTCTGACTACAGTGGGAAAATTCACACGACTGAGTTTTACCGCTTTGGATGTTGAGATCGAAAGATAAGAATGGCTTTATGTCAATGGAAGGTGTAAAATATTACCGCGCTCAATTTCTCAAATGTATCGATCGCATTCGTATTACTAATCATATTATTTATTGATTTTTTATCGGAAGCTTAAAAAAAAGTTCGACACTGACAAATCGTAACGACAAATTTTCTCATTTTTTATAGCTTTTTATATTTCAGAGGAGCATAACAATAAACATATATTTTGCAACAGAAGAATATCCTGGTCCGACAAAATCTTTAAAATAAAAAATGATTTTCTTAATTAACGATACAAGTTTTCTGAAGATAAATCATACAAAAAATTGGACTTCATTGATTATTATGTAGAATACAATTTAAGAATCATTACTATAATTATAATATATCGCATTGATATGTGATGGTAAATTAAATATTGAAAACGAAACTGATGATATGGAGAAAATAGTGGTTATTAATCAATTGCAATCGATTTGATTTGCAGAAGATGTTGAAAGCATGACAGGTGAGATAGATAATGGGGATCTGGCGGTTCGGGATGTTGCGGATCTCCTTCAACCACAATACGCGATCGTAACAGGTAAATTATATGTTAGTTTATCCAATTACATCAACTTTTTTATTCAATCAAGAATTAAAACGAATATTACATAAATTAATCAAAAATCATAAAAAAAAATACAAAGTAATGCATGAAAAACTGTTACTAAAAGATGTATGTATCTTCTGTGTCAAACGATTAATAAATTGAACAATAAATACAAGTCAATTAATTGGATTGATTAATTTAATCACAAAAAAAAAGAAAAAAAAGAAGTCTTCGATTAAGAAAACTAATAAATCCTGTGTGTATTCCTTTGATGAAAAACGTGAAACCGTTAAAATGATATTAAATTTGGAGCCTACTTTTCCATGATGCGATCCAAAAAATCCGTTAAAACCGGTTCCTGCCTATGAAATTGCGCGCATTACACAAGCCACGGTGACATGATCGCACCGAACATATTTTATAGCCGAAAGTAAAAAATCTGTCACGCATTATCAATCAGTCGTTTTTCTCGTTATGTAAACATGTCCACGTCGCATTACATAAAGCGAAAATCCGAAATCACGTTGGATAATTTCTTTTGAAAAAAATTCTGCTGTTTTCTCTTCTTTTTTTAATTTTTGTTTAACATGATTAATGATAATTGTATTGATGACAATCAATATAATGCGTATGCATTAGTTTTTTGATTGATCAATAATTATTTATTAAATATATATACACCTAAATTCGCTTTTTGTTTAGCGTTAATTTATTTGTTATTATTACGTTTATAGCATTGTTTGTATAAAATACTAGTAAAGTTTATATGTAATAATGCATTTCTACTGATAGGTGGCAAGACGAGAGATGGCTGTCCTATAATCACGTTTCCTGATTACGGCAATTTCCACAACTTATCCGACTTGGATTACCAGCGTCTCATGCTGTACCTCACTTCTGTGCCAACGTAAGCTTCAATAGAAGTGTTCCTTCCGATACGTAGTCGTCAATCAAACATTATATAATTGCAAACGGGCTGTAATTTTGCAGCTTGTTTTCAATGTTGCATATACATATGTATAGACAATACCCACAAACCAACACTTTTTATTTAAAAAGAAACTTGAAAATGTACGTGTAAGTGACTACTAGAAATTAATTTTTTTTATCTCAATCGTGTCTTTCATTTCTAACATTGTCAATAAATAAATCAGAAAATGACTAGAGATACAAATCTTGAACGTTTTCAAAGGAATTTAAAAATTAATTAATAACTTGCTAAACAAAATACAAAAATATAAGACTGAAAAAAATACATAAATAAATTAATTAATTCATGAAAATATTTATGAACCAATAAATTAGTTGTAAAATAAATTCATGACTTTTTAATTTCAGCCTACAAGAAGCAGACTTGGGATTTCATTTGATCATTGATCGGCGGACTGATAAATGGAATTCCGTTAAAACTGTCCTCCTTAAAATTTCCGTAAGTAACACTTACATCCCACTTGCACGAATAAAGTTACGCTATCCTACGATTCGCGCACAATTATTTGCCAGTGAATTTCTGCGACTCCTCCTTGTATTGGATGTTGCAGGCATTTTTTCCTGGTCTAGTACATGTGGCCTATGTACTGCGTCCCGTTGGGTTCTTGCAAAAGGCTATTTCCGAAGTGTCGAACAAGCTGTCCCGCGAGGAGTTCAAGTTCAGGGTTATCGTCTTAACTGGCGTCATTGAACTGCACGACTTCATTGACAAGGACCAGTTAACCGAACAACTTGGCGGCGATCTACCATACTGCCATCATACGTGGATTCAGAACCGAATCGTACGTTTTTTTTATTTTTTTATTACACAATTTTCAACGATAAAAAAATGCCAAAAACTAAGAATAAATCACTTTGTACACCATACTATAATTGTAAACATGTTACTTTTAGAGTCAAATATGTAGATCGATAGGTTTATTTGGAACGTTTCCAAAATATAATCTTCTTGTTAAAGTGATTGTTTAAACTCTTTAGTTGATAAAAAAACAGCTTCTGTTACTGAGGGTATGTTTAGCATTTCATTTAGAGTATAATTAAACCCAACAATCATTTTAATGTAGACGAATTGTCAGTTCTATTTTCACATTCAATAAAAATGTTAAATAACCACTCAATAATGGAAACCGTGTTTAGTCAACCGAATAATCTGAGCAATCACCTTGTTTAAACAAGTAAATTGTAGCTAGAAACATATTTTTGTTTGAAATTACCTGGATTGTTTTAACGACTGATAATGTATTCTCATTGGCAATTACTATTAAGACAAATGTAGAGCAACGATGATCGCATTAATTGCACTTGGCAATTGTCTCCATACCAAACAATCGGACAGTCAAAACTCCCACAGGCCTCCTTTCTAAATGCAAATCAGACAAAATTTCGAATCGGTTCCTCAGTTTCTCACGCGAATAAAGATTGCCAACGCGCAATTTCTACGCCTAATTTTGACCGAGCGACGCTTCCGAGTTCATTGTTTCATAACGCCTACGCGATTCTGTTCCCAGAGTTTGGAGAAGTTCTCGTCGATGACACAAGACGTGTCGCTGGCGCTAGACTCGTTCACGCGGCGCCTCGCAGAGATTGAGTTCCCGAACAGCACGATCGCTACCACGAGTCTGCTCGGTCAGCAGCAAGCAGAGTATAGCGAGCTCAAGGAGGAGATCATGAGTGCCGCCCGACACGGCGAAGCGCTGCTCGACAGCATCCGACAAGTCACAGGAAAAAGCACCGCCGATCGATTAGGCAACGTTGCTGCCATCGAAAGGTGTTTACCATTAAGAAGCAGTTTCTCCATATTTGGAGAATCCTATCAAAGAATTAATTCATTTCTAATTTTTGTCATTTCTATTCATTACACTCTCTTCGCCTTTCATTTTTCTCATTGCATTCACCTGTGACAAACTTTGATATTTTTTGAGTAAAAACATCAAAGAATCAATCCTAAATTGTATACAAATATTAATTTAAAGTTTATTTAAATTTGTAGATTCATTTCAATAAATCCCAATGTAGTTGGATTGTTGTCGTTTAAAAGTATATACAAGTACTGGTTCTGTTTTTTAAAGATTATTAGTCCAGTTGGAGGAAACTGAGCGCACATTCGACTTGTTTTGGTCGCATCATAGCTCTCGTCTGAGACATTGTCTGGCTCTGCGACAATTCGAGCAAGATTTTCGCGAGCTTCAAGGCATTTTGGATCAACACCTGAAAACGGTCGATGACATGACGGAGGTTGGAGAAACTCGAGCCAGGATTGACCAGCTTATCATTGATACGTCGACTTTCCAAAGAATTTGCCGGGTATGTTGAAATATTTATTAAAATGTCAGACTATAACACTTTGCGTTCTACTAACACTTAACAATAAAAAGAGAAATGTTTAATCAGAAAACAAGGAAAATATGAAAAAGAAAGAAACAAACAAAATGTTAATTGAATTCATTACACGATCAAATCAGTGAATTAACTTGATAGCAATCAGAAAAATGATATTAAATTTTATATACTTCAAATTGCAAATTCATACCGAGATAATTATGTTTCTAACTCAGAAAAACAAACATTAGTCAGCACTGGGTATTAATAGCACTGCTAAGTCTTATCCAAACCAATGTTTCAGTGATTAATTAATGATAATAGTAAATAATTAATAATTATCAAAAAAATTGTCTATTTCTTAGTAAAAAAAAAACTATTTTCATTACTTTACACATTAAAACATAAAATAATATAATATTCTGGACTTAAGATATTTTAACATGTAGTATACTATGAAAAAATAATAGTTAAATGACAAATAATTTTAAAAAAATAATATAAAAGTGTGGTTTGGATAAGCATATATATCGACACATAACGCACAAATCACGCACAGTCATCACTATGCACCGCTTTCCTCATTTTGTCGATAGTCCTATTTGTTGCATACCATGTGGATTTGGGTCTTGGTAAGCAGCACATCAAACCGAATTAATTAATATTTTTATATAATAGCGTTAACGACTATCACTGCCAACTCTGTCGCAGATCTTTGTTCTATAGTTTCATGATTACTCACATTGACTTTTTGAAACAACATGTATCATTATCATTACGTTATGACATTCTATATTTTTGTTGAAACACACAAAATCAAGTCGCGATGACTCCTAGGCAATGATTGTTTGATTCGTTGAGAGTGTCGATGCACTTGTTCTTTATTTTTATTCTGTAAATTTTTAATTAATTAACAAAATTAATAATATTAGTATTTTTGGACATTGGTCAATTTTTTTCTATTGCCAATCTTTAAATTACTGCATGACGACAATTTCACGAAAAGAACAAGAGTCTATGTTTCTAGACGGACAAGATATAAGAATAGATATTTTATTTCACCACGTCATTAGCATGACACTTATGTATCACAGTATTCGATGAGCTATGACTTGCACGAAAGATAGTTGTATAGCTTTGAAACAGACACATTTTTTGACAGACGTATACGTCACGAAGATTGCAACATATCATACATCGTATATTAGTACATATGCACGGACAAAATTGCATAATCATTTTCAATGCGAATATAATAAATCATTCACAAATCAAACTTGTTTAAAGGCGTAATTTCATGTATCATTCAGTTTTAGTTACATTGTATACAGTAAAAGAATAAAGGAATACAAGTTAACAATATCAAGCAACAACTGAACAACTGAAATTGTATATAAAAATGACTAATTACAGTGATTGCCATTTTATGGCAATTATAATTCTTCTAACTAATAATAATCATGAAAAATTCTATTTTATTGTATGAATTAAAAAACTATGTTTATTCAAATATTCATTAGAAAAACGTGAATTGATATTATAGCAACGATTTTTAAATAAAATTATAACAGTAGCAATTTTATCTGTGTTTGAATGAAAGCACACTTGATTTCATTCTCGTAGCAACTGCTGTCATGAAAACGTTGATATTTAATGGATAGTCGTTTTACCTGATAGTTGAAGTTTTATTGTAGTATTGGATTTGTAGGGAGACATAGATCGTGCGGAAGAAGTGATATCAGCGGGTCAGCAATTGTTATCTGGGCGGCATCAATGTCCTGCAGATGTCGTTGAACCAAAATGCGCTGAATTGCAACGAGTTTGTACGATTCTTGGACAACGGCTAGAAAAGAGGTTGCATACGTTAAATAAATGCAGGGAACTTACGGAGCATATAGAAAAGGTACCACAAACGAGAAAAATGATTTAGAATGTTATTTAAAAATTTTTATCACCGACCGATTTAGGATTTCAGACCAAATTTTGAATAGGTTTCTATTTTCGTTTACTTTGAAGTTGATTTTTAAATCAAAATTCCAAAGGACTCCATCAAATAGCTTAAAATTTATTAAGTTTCTATCAATCATTTGAATAAGATTTTATTTTTTGAAAAGGAAATAAATACAGTTTGTAAAATACCGTACTATTTAAATTTGATTAAATGATTTTGAATAGGCAAACACATGGTGTATGAAAGGAATCGAACTTTTGGCTTCTCAAAATAGCTCTACACCACCAGATCAAGCATTGCAGGAACTTCAGCTGCTAATTGAGGCTGCAGAAGACTTTCATCAACCAAGGAGTATATTTGAGGATTCTGTTATGCCAGAAACGAAAGCTCTCGTTACACAAGTATTACTGAATGAATTTAATTGTAATATTATGTAAATGATATTGATACTTACTATCATTGTTGATTTGTTTGTTTTCTTTAGGTCTTGCAAAGGATAGAAGATGTGTCTTTGATGTGCGATAAGAGAATTGCAGCATTGAAACAACAATTGATAAAACCTACCAGACCTGTTCAGACTGTAACACCTGAGCCAGCGAAACCCATTCTAACAAACATACCTCAAATTGTCAAAGGTGGACGAATATTGAAAAAAGCGAATACTATGCCTAGGGTAAGAATTTTAATAAGTAATACAAATAATTTTTTTTACATGTACTTGAATCTAATGAGACGCACGTTACATTTTGTTCAATTTATTATATCCGTATCAAAATTAATGTTTTATTATATTTCAATTTAGTCTTCATTAGCATTTTTAAGTGTTGTTCATTTATTGATGATTTCTAAAACTAAAGCAAAATTTAAAATGTATAACATTGAATTTACCTAATTAACAATAATCAAACTTGTTTAATTTTTAAACTTTTTGTGCATCGCAAACAGTGCTTTCTGCAAAAGGCACTTAATGCGTTTCGCAAAGTTTAAATTAAGTTAAAATTGAAGAAATTGAAACAATATGAAAAATAATAAAAGGTAAATAAAAAGTTCCTTTTTTAGTTCTTTATTGACATAAGATAAGTAATATCTAACGATATGTTCAGTTGTTGAATTAGATTATTTATTAAGTTCATAACAAGGAATCCATATAATTAGTTACTGTACACTCTGAATAATCCAAATTATTCAATCCAATCAACTCACCGTTGCTGAACATGCCGAAAATCCAACAGGATCCAAATAACTAGTTACTTAATCATTAACTGTACACAAATTTCACAGCCTTTAATAAAATGTAAACAATATTTAAAATGATAAAGATTTAGATTATACATACATACGCTAATTTTTAATTTAAATTTTTGTATTACATACATATTTGAAGTGAATAGACTAAAATTATACGTGAAAATACACAGACAATTTTTGTATGACATAAAAATACAATAGGTCTACTCGTTTGACAAATTTACATCATCGTCTAAATTATCATCTTTGCTTTGTTCATGTAACAAAACATAATCTCTTGTACTCAGTCCAAACTTAATGACGTCCCGTTCAAACAATTCATAATACTTTCTTGGCTCCAGCCTCTCGCCATTGATAAATGTACCATTAGCAGAATCTAAATCAATTAAGTAAGGTCGAACTCTTTTACCTTGAGTGCCATTATCTCTTTTAAATGGAACCAGTCGGTATTGCAAAGCTGCATGCTGCTTAGAACAAGAAGGATGATCCAGTGGAATATCAGCTACTTTTCTATCTCGACCCATTAGAAATGCCGAACACCTATGGATATGTAATAATGGCAAGGCTTTTTCTCCTTTAAATGGGTAAAGACGCCATCTTCGGTTTGGTTTTCTCGCATCATCAGGTTCTGAGTACTTAATAACCACACCATTTACCATATTGGTCTCTTCTACCAACTTTCCAGAAAGACCAAAATTAGGTTTTTCTTTTTCTACTGCAGTTTTACCATCCTTTTCTGTTTTAACTTCTTTTTTACCCCACTCATACTCGTTTTCCCGCTTCACTTGTACATCACTGAGAAAACTACTCTTCTGAGCCCTTTTCTGAGGAAATCTGTCCCTATTTCTATCTCTCCCTCGGGAATTTCTATCTCGTTCTCGAGACTTCCCATCTTGATCTCGTGATTGCTGCCTTTGAGGTGATTCATCTTGTTCCCGTGATCCATATTGATGAGAAGATCGGTCTCGCCTGTGTTTTGGAGGAGAATTATCAGAACGAGAATACCTGTTAGGTTCCTTGTAATCTTTTTGTCTATGAGGTGATCGATTTTGTCGAGAATCCTTCCACCTCGGAACATGATCTCGATTGTGATGATCACCCTTAAACTGATTATGAACTGTGTTTCTGGAAGATGTTGAATCACGTGGCATGATGATTGTGTTCTAAAAATAAAAAAAAAGTAAATTTTTAATATTAGAAAGAATTTTAATTTATTAAGTTTAGATAAATTAGATACATTCTTTGGATAGATTAGGTAGATTCTTTAAAATAGAAAGATTCCAAAAAATTCTTTAAATTTACTTATTTTTTTCAAAAGTTCAAATCTTGTAAACATGAAAAACGTCAAATATGTACATTTTTTCAAACATTTGAATGTTTTCATTTTTATATAAAAATTAGATACATTATAGATTCAAAACAGATTTTTGATCTCAGTTAATTTTTACATAACTACACAGACATTTAAGTGTTTGTCGAACACAAAACAATTTGAATTGCACATAAATTTTAAACATTGTTCTGTTGGGGATATCTACATTTTAAATTATGACACTTAAAAAATGACAAATATTTTACTAAAATGATTTCTGAGAAACACTATTTTTACGTGCAATAAACATTGAATTACTTGTAAATAAATCTTCTAATAATATATAAATGTTTAATAATATATAATTTTCATATTTTGATGACTGCTTTTTATTCAATGTACATCAAAATTCAACTTATTCTTAAAACAGAATTTCTATAAATGAATTCAAAATTGTGGAAGTCAAATGTTTAAATAATATAAATTAAAATCCAGAATATGAAAGAGTAATAATACTTTAACAAAACAAATTGTAATTGTATTTAAAGGTTAGTTATTTTGATTGACAGGATTACATAAATATGTCTACATTGTTACTACTTACGTAATTTTTATGCGGCAAATATTGTTTTTTTCCTTTGGTAACAACTAGGGATTACGATTGTTGTAAAAAAATGCACAAAAGCTTATGGATCGAAACGCTCTACTCACTTTATAGACAGTTTACAATTGATTAAAACATGGATACTCAATGTTGTTTCCTTCACAGCACGACTGCGCAGTACAAATATCATTAGCAGTGGTACCACTCTAACAAATTATTTCGCACGTTGATAATGTAACTAACACAGCATAAAATATTCTTACAAACTGATTTCTAGGGAATTATTAGTTCTAATAGGGTCTTTTAATAGCAATCAGAGAAAAAATAATAAAGGACAGACAGTACATACTACATAACAGCATCTTTTACTAATATGTTTAGTGAATACTACTATAAAGGCACCAAATATAAGTGGAACCAAATATAAATAGAACCAAATTAATTTTTTAAATTTCATTTGATCATAACATAATCATTATTCAAACTACTTTCTTTATTATTTTGAACAATTGATTTCTAAATTATTTAATTGATAACATAATGAGATATATAACATAACTATACATTTAACACAAACAAGTTTCAATTCTGAACATTTTTTAACTTTTTCACACATTTTTAAGCATGTTTTTTGATAATTTAATGTAATGTGAAGAAAAATGATAAATAATATATGATTTGCAATTTTTTTAAATATAATTAAACATATAAAAACATATATTTTATATTTTATAATAAATGATGTGACAATGAATAGCTTTTGGAACTTAATCTTCTTCTTCCTTTTTTGTTGGCCCCAAACTATTCATTTTACGTGGTTAAATGTTTGAAATTTAATAAAATGTATGTATATATAAAATTGCTTTTTAGATGGAAATGAACCGCATAGAGGGAGAATCTTCATCGCCAGAAAGTGAACCACGAGACATCGAAGCTTTGCGATTGAAGAGAGGTCACGTTTTAGCTGAACTTGTTGAGACTGAACGTGTTTATGTCTCAGAATTAGGTTCGATCATCAAAGGGTATAGAATGGAACTTAATAACGAAGCGGTCGCTCACTTGGTCCCTTCTGCTCTTGTCGGCAAAGCTGACGTACTGTTTGGTAATCTTGAGGACATTTATAGTTTTCATGGAGAGACATTTTTAAGAGATCTTGAAAATTGTGTATCAAATACAGAATTGGTAGCGCTTTGTTTCGTGCAAAGGGTACGTTGTTAAATTTGTGTATTTTTTTCTATATAACATATGTAATATTAATGACTGAAAACAAACAAAAAATTAATGTGTATTGCTTAAGATAACGTTTATATGATTTTCAGAGAGAAGTTTTCTATCGCTTGTACAGTTATTACTGTCAGAATATTCCTCGATCAGAGAAGTTGAGGGAACAAATACAAAATGAGCCACAATTTTTAACAATGTGCCAGCAAAAGCTCGGCCACAAACTGCCTCTAGCGGCTTATCTTTTAAAACCCGTTCAACGTATCACCAAATATCAACTATTGTTGAAAGATTTACTGAAATATAGCGACGAGCAGTCGTGTTGTACCGAACTACAAGAGGCATTGGATTGTATGCTCGTTGTTCTTAAATGTGTAAACGATAGCATGCATCAAACGGCTATCACTGGTTTTGGGGTACTTAATTTATACATGTTACATTTTTCCTTTTTTTTTTTTTTTTTTTTTCTTCAGAATATTCAAATATTTGTACGTCTTCTCTTAACAAGAATATGCAAATAACTTATATTACATTTTTTTAGAATATTAAATATTATTCATTTTTCATAGGGAGACTTGAATGCTCAAGGTGAACTTTTACTTCAAGGATCGTTTGGCGTTTGGAGTAGTAGTAAAAGAGAACGTTTACTGAGGTTGAAACCATCTCAACGACATATTTTCTTATACGAAAAAGCTATGATCTTTTGTAAGCATAGTAAACCTCAAGCGCACAATAAGGCAAATTATATTTTCAAACGATATTTAAAGGTAAACTAAATTTTCGAGTTATAATTTCAATATATTTTTTACAAATTATTTTATATAGTTAAATATCCTGTTTGTAATTTGTAGATGTCACAAATTGGTTTGACCGAATCAGTAAAAGGAGATGCGAGAAGGTTTGAAATTTGGTTGCAAGGTCGTTCGGAAGTACATACTATTCAAGCATCGACAATTGATGTGAAGCAAAATTGGGTGCGTCAAATTAAAGGAGTTCTGATGTCCCAGTTAGCTGAGCTCAAAGGGAAACAGCAACATAATGCTCTTGCAAAATCCAACCACAAGTATGAAAAAGTTTTACATCAAAAAGAATTCATTAGAATTTCCTAGTCTAGCTTGTACAATCGTCGTGAATAATAAGTGACACAAAAAGGATATAATCAACGTTGCAGTACATAAATTTGTACTTAAAATATGTTATTTAGTCATTCTGTTTTGTTCAGATCTCTTCGTCAAACGATTCCTTGGGATATACAATCCAGTACGTCAGGATCTCTGCGCAGCACACTTTCAATCGATAGTGGAAGCATTTCTCATATTTCTGATGTTACACAATCTACTGAAGATGAGGTGGGATGGAGTTCCGAAAATAGCAACACCGATGATGATGAGGATGCTTTTGGAGATAACCCGGGATTAACACCGGTGAGAAGAAAAACTATAGTAAATTTATCAAGTTAAACTTTGAATTAGTCATGCATTTTTAAATTTTGAAACGTTTTTGTTCATGAATGAAATAGTCTTAGATACGACAAAACGTTATAACTTTCAATCAAATACACAACATTTTAATTCTATATCAAATATCTAAATGTTTGGTCGAGTGAGTTAAAGTTTGGAATGATTCATGATTTATATACGTACGTTTGTCCTGTTGTTATAATTACAGTTTGTTTTGATTTTCCTTTCCAAAAATCCTTAAAGTAGGAAAAGTCACTTCTTAAGGTATTTATCTAAAGCATTATTTGTGAAATATCTGTGCTGTAAAAACATTGAATTCATTCAAAGTTGACCATGAATGATAGCAGTAGTAAAAAATCATGCGTTATTTGTATGCACAAACGATTCACAAATATTTTTGAAACTGTACATACCACACTTAGATAGCAAAATAATGCAAAGTGTCATATTAAGTTTGACCAAACTTATTTTTAGTGATTTGACAATCATTGACGTAGGTGATGTCATAATGTCTTAAGGTAATAACAGAAGATTTGAAATTAACTTAATCTAGCCCTTTAAATAGTTTTTAAATATGTTAACTCTTGTATTATAGAATTTAAATAAATTTTACAATCATCAAATAAATGTGAAAAGTGTAAAGTACATGTTTTGCTATCTAGGGCGCGCATCTGCCAACTATTTTTGTGAAGCAATAATGTTTATTCACTATCAAAGTAAAATGTTGATAAAATTATCTGGCTTTTTCAATCGAGACATTAATTTGTATCAAATCTCTGTCAATGTTTATCTAAGTTCATTAGAGCGACAATCTTCATTTTTATCAAAGCAATAGTTTATCTATCTGCAACAATTACACGTTTTTAGATATGATACTTGATGTGTGTGAAGTTGTGCTATATCATTACAATTAGAATTAGAACGTGCAACTATTAGATTATATTAAATCGATATTTTACACAATAATTTAGTCATATCAGAGAAAACAAACCGTGTCTGTAAATAATGTCATATACTCCGAAAATTAAATTATCATTTTAATGAGAATATTTATATGAGCATAAAATTGTTTTGCAGGGTGGCCGTTACGTTGCGCTAGCGGATTATTGCGCAATGGGTGCATCAGAAGTGACGATGCGTGAGGGTGACAATTTAGAATTATTAAAAGTGGGCTGTGCCGGTTGGTGGTTTGTAAAACTTCTTAATACTGGGATCGAAGGATGGGCGCCTGCTGCTTATTTGGAACCAATCAGCAGAAAAACGTCCCGTAGCTCGCAATCGGTGAACAGTCAAGAGACCATATGAAATCGGCGTTTAACGCACTAGGATTTCTCTTGGTGCGGCATTCGATAATTTTCTAATATGAAACAATCCGTTCATGGTTTCGCGGAAATTAGAAATCATGCGTAGAATTTGGGATATGAAGATACAAGATTTGAAAGATAATGCTAAGCATCAATTTTTGTTTTAATTTTTTTCTTTTTTTCTTTTTTTATGTTATTGTTGATAAATTTCCATTGATTAAATCAATGTCATCAATATGTTACACAATGCTCGAGTTTTAAGTGAAAAATGAATTTCTGAATCTCACGTTGAGGTATTCATATTTGAATACTGAATACTATTACAATACTAGTGAACAGTGATATTTAATTTCTTCAAATTATATTAAGTTACAAGGTTATTTAATTATTTATTTATTTATTTAATTAATTTATTATCGTGATCTCGAGCATGGCCAGAAATGAGGGTATTGAAATCTTTGTGATAAAAGATCTGTCTTGTTAATCGATACAATGTCAAGAATACTTTTTAAAAAAGGAAATAAATTTGCGCAAAATGATGTTGAATTGTTTTTGGTTTGTAGAAATATTAAGAGAGTTCACTCTAGTTGTAACTCCATAAGTTGACTGGCAAAGTACAATGCCAGCAAAACTGTGAATCACAAGTTTGAAACTTGCATGAAAACATTTTGTAATCAAAACATTTTGTAATTCTCGAATGTAAGTGCATGCGAAGTCGTCTTTCAACGAGTTCGATGTTTGGCGACGATTTTCCAAACATTTTATAACATTATACACATATAAACATATGCATTTGTAAATACATTTGTTCAATGAATTTGAGTTTGTGTTTAAGAATTCATTTCAATTACTGTTGAACGGAGAGTGGCTTTTAAACGTCGGTATTGAACGTTTGCAATGTTATAAGTCAACAACCCCCTTTAAAAACAATACTCACAAAAATATTTCTTTAAATTAAGAAACAATTTCTTAGTTCAAAATAAAGACAAAAATAAATTTTTATCAGTCAAAAATTTATTCTGATTCAAAAAAAGTTAATATTTGATGCAAAAATATTTCATTTTAAGCACATGAAGTTAAAATATGAAAGAAAAAAATAATAAAAACTTCATAATTCTTGAATTAAGTATACAATTTTTGTGAGTGAATTGTTAAGATTCTCTAAACCGGTCAGAACTCAAACTAAATCTATTCAAGTTAAAAAAGTTACCAATCTTTCGAATCAAGTCGAAAAGCTGCGTAATCGACAAAATAATACACATAGACAATAATAATCTTGTCCATTTACAAAGGGTGTTAACTATAACGATATGAGCCTTGGCTATTTAACTATTCGCATTAAAGCAGATGTACCAATAAATTTGTATGCAGTTCCCTTTCATTAAGGTCCGCGAATAGAAGTGACAATGTTGAATGGCGCTTTCTGAAATTGCGAATCGGAAAAGGGTCTATTTTTACACGCAATTAATCACTGATCATAATTCCTATCGCAAAAAGAGGAAAAAAACGTTTGTTTTTTCTTTCTTTTTAATTTATTGATTGCAAATTTTGTCTTCAGAATTGACGCGATAAATAATAAAAGAAAATAATAATAGTAAAATGTCAAAACGTGTTCTTGTTAGAAATTATATCCAAAGCGATCGATAATGTTCCTCAAAATGAAAATAAAAAGGAAAAATTGATGGAAATATATTTTTACACGGGACATAAAGTGAATATCACTTCTATTTGAAGGAACACTTTCACTAGACGAAAAAACAGTTCTAGTTGTAGACGACGTAGTCATGTATAACTCTGATGAAAAAAAAAGAAAAGAATTTCCCCACAAATTTTTCCAAAAAAACTTTGCAAATGTTTACGAATTCCTGCAAAACTTTACAAAAATTTGCAAAGCTCTGCCAAAAAGCGTACAAATCTCTACTGCATTTTTTTGTATAGTTTTACAGAGTTTTTGTAGATTACTACAAAATTTGAAATTTCAGAGTTTTGTATAGTTTTGTAGAGTTAGTAGACATTTGTAAAATTTTGCGAAGCTTTATAAACGTCTTCAGATATGTGTAGGGATCTTCAGAAATTTGTAAAATAATTTTTTCGTCAGGGAGAATACAATCATCATAACAGAAAATTGCCACAGATATGAATATAATCTCGTATTATATAATAACCTGCCTTACGACGCAACACTCTTGTATTTTAATTAAAAAAGGTGACAAAAAAGATAATCGTCCGTGTGCATGTAAGTTCAACTGTAGTGACCGAAATTAATGGCGTGTAGTTGAATAATGTAAATCAAGCGTTAAGTTTTATAAGGTCATTTCCGAATTAATATTGTTGTAAATAGTGAATCACAATCAGACAAAGTAGGATAAATTTTGAAACTACATTAGTCAGTCCTTTATAATTTAAAATTTGGACGAATATATTTATTAATTGCACGCCATTAAGTGATCTTTAAATAATTACCAAACTTAGAGTATAATAGGTGATTAAATAAAAAAATGAGTAAAAGGCAAATTGCATAAAAAACAATATACATAATGGACAACTAATATATACGTAAATTTCTTTTAAATATATATTAAATAGTGTTCCGCACAGAAAAAAATTAAACATTTAAATATGCCTGGAATGACGTTAATATATCAAATGTAAAATAATTAGAGAAAGATGCTAATCTTGTTACGCTGTTGTAGATCTTTTTTTATCATTTTCGCTTTCATAAATGGTAAACATATGTATTCATATATACAATACATATCTAATACAAGTGTCTAATCTTCATCTTTCAACAAAGACATATATATTCTGGTCAAAAAAATTTAAGTTAATTAGTCTATATTAACTAATTATCCATACTTTTATTTTAACATGAATTTCAAGACGTTAGTGTTTCATTTTTTTCTGTGTGAACTGGATTTTTTCAATATTGTAATGCTTGTTTTGTTGCACTGATCAACAAACAACATTTATTGTATAAATTTTATTTTTACACAAATTATTTTCTTCATGTTAACACTTATTTTCTTCATTAAAAACTTGTTTAAATTAACCCTTAATGTGTATACAAACAATTGGTCATAATATGTTTTAAATAGTCTGATAACTATATTTTATGCAAAAATTTACTACTTGTTATTGAACTATTTGAAGTGGATCGAGCACCCCGTATGATTATTAATATTAAAAAACCGTGCATCCACTGATGGATTAATTTTTGTAGCACATTATAAACAAAGAAATGTGACTTAACAACATTACTTTTAGTTCCTATCGTAGCGTATGCTATATCACTAATCTCAATAATAAAACTAGTTAATATTTATGTAAATTATGTATATTACCCTTTATGTAATGTGTCACTTATATAAATATATATATTATACTGATAGTTAAAACTGTAAATTGAACCTTTTATATTTTGTATGAAAATTTTCAGAATTTTCGTTTTGAAAGCGAGTGTTAAAAAAAACTGAAAAATATCTTAAGCATTGCTGTTTAAGATTCCATAAAAATTGCTCAAATTTTAGTTGACAAATACGTGTATCATATAATTAAACGATAAAATATTTTCTCGATTAATTTTCAAGTTCTTTAAACGTTCTCCGATTAATATTAACTTCTAATTAAATTATTTAATCATAAAAATTATTTAAATCCAGTTAGCAAAATGATATAATTTTTTATGAATTTTAGACGAATATATGTATATACATCCTTCTACAGCTTCATAAAAAAAGGGGAAATTCGAACAAATTTCAAGCAAAAATATTGGTCTGAATGTTTTGCTATCTGGGATTTAAAAATATCTTAATTTATTTAATAACTGTTTGATTTCAGTATTTTTCATATAAAAACGAAATTAAAAAAAAATCCATTTAGAGAAAACAAAAAAAATGTTTAAAAATGAGATACTTACTCTTACAGTAAAATGTAATGGATTTCAATTGAATTTAATGAAAATTTTAGAAAACCACTTGCATTTTAATTGTTTTCCCAAGTTTTATTGTTTAAATTAATAAGGTTTTTTTTTCACTTTAAAAATATAAATGGATTCTTTTTTCTTAAAATGTGAAATGTGTTGACAGACTTCAAACAACAATGACAAACGTTTGTATTAAAGAAAATAAAATACGGACATAGAAATTCCCATAGAAATAAACTATTAAAAACAAGTTACAAATGATCAAGTGTTTGACATAAATAAGTAGAATCGCTTACACTGCGCTTAATGTTTATAAATAATATCATTCCTGTGATAGACCTTTACATTCGACATCTTTGTTGTTCATGCAAGAGAATTATGCAGTTCAAGCAATTACTTCTTGGTTGGCTTTCAATAGCATTTACCCGCAAGCAATAATGATTTATTATAACCCAGATAATATTACAAACATGTAGTAATACTTGTAACAATGATGATATTAATAATGACAGTTGTATAGAAATTGTAGTGGATGCTTTATCATCCACTTAAAAAAGTTGATTCGCATTAGCAACGAAAGAATTTTCAAGTTATGAAATATTGTCACATTGACGAGAAATTATTTAGATGAAAGTTTGCGAAAATGAAAAGAAATTGGTTGTTAAAATTTTTTATTGACTTTTGAAAAGTAGTAATTGTTATTTTTGTTAATCGCAAAAATACAAAATCAAAATGTATTGAAATCTTTCTTTGTTAGTCGTAAATTACCTTTTAAATTGTTGTACTTAATTTACATAAATTTTGAAGTCATATTTTATTTAATGAAATTATTAATTTGAGTTTGTGCAAAAAATGATGCTAAATGTAAATTATTTGAAATATTTTAATAGTAATTTAGAATACTTATTCAGACGCGGATGAAGCTTGTCAGAGTTCAATAATTTCTCACGTAATTAATTAGAAAACAGTAAAAAAAATTAAATTGTAATTATGAAAACTGAATTGGCCAATGATACAGTACAGTGTGTTCGTCAAAATATATTTAAACAATACAATATTTACGATAATAACGTCTTTCGAGTGGATAGCATTGTTGGCTATTCAATTTTCAAACATGATCGCTTAAAGTATTGTAGAAGCTTCTCTTGTGCCCATATACACGATAAATATATACACATATGTAATACACATTACACTTTAATATTACAAAACATGTATCACATTTAAATTAAGCGTAGTGCGATGACCAAAAAAGTGAGTTTGCTGCAATATATTATATCTTCAAATTTGATATATATTTGATTGATTTAAGTTAATTTAAAAAAACATTTTCATTGTTTACTTTGAGAATGATTACTGGTTTTTATTAGGTAATCTCAACAAAAGTAACAATATACTATTTATTACTTAAACAATCTTCTGAAACATTATTATAAAAATTAAACATTTATAGATCAATATCTGAAGAAGTATATATTATGATAAAGCAGTGTATATTTTATTTTACAAACAGTTGTAAGAATTATTGACCATGGAACGATAAATAATAATAATGTAATAATGGAAACAAGAAGAGTTAATTGAATTTCGTACAAAGAAGTGGCTCGTTTTTATCAATATGATAAATTATGAAATCTGATTATAATAAACGTTGAACATTTGTGTTGAATCTTGAAATAATTTCAATTGAGTTTCCTCGAATCTTTTACTTATGTGTACTAATTTAAAAATGCTATTGAATTTTGATTGTTGAGTTATACTTATCATTTTACTCCAAAATCAGTAAATGTATCACTTTTATGCATTTGATGAAACCAATTAAAAAGAAGAAGTGAACATTTAGAATCATAAGAATTACACAAGAAAAAGGAGGGAGAGCAATTTTTTAATATCAAGATAACCACTTATTTTATTATAGATACCCTAGTACAAAGAATTAATTTTTGATATTTATATTATTTATACATACAACATAATTATTAATTCGTTATCTGCTTTTTGTAAATAGAATAAATATCAAATAGCAATTGCATTTTTGTACACGTTAAAGACTGTACTCATCTACTAGCTTCCTACTCACAATCATATGGTATGTGAATTTTTGGGCAATTTGAAAGACATCAACATGAAGAATAAATGAATACATGCATTGTAAGTGCTAATGTAAATAAATTTATGTAGACTAAAAACCAGATTTCATTAATTATCCAACCTGTTCTAAATATTTTTACTTATAAATACAAAAATATTTTTTTCATTATCATATTTTTTTAAACGTCCAAAAGATTATTTTAGCAAAAAAACTGTTACTATACAAATAATGTATTGTTTTTTTATGTAAAAATAAGTGACAAAAGACAATTCCTATGACTGATTTTTGTTCTTTTTACTTTCTTTAATTGAAATAACATACCGTTGAGCAACATTTAATGGTGGCGAATAGCCGTGAGCATAAGTAGCATCTTCAAATAACACTTCATATTCTTCAGTAGCCGTTGTGGGTAACTGATTCACAACTGCTTTGTAAAAACAGGTTGTTTGTGGATATAATGCCATTACTGGAATAAAATAATAATGTTTAAGCTAATTTTTTATTTTATATTTATCATATGCTCGATAATTTATAGAAATTAATTCTTCACAATTATCTTAACACACTAATATTCCAATAAAAGATCAATTTATATGGCACAGTTATAGGCTTGAATAATAGTGGATAAATCTAATGATCGAATGGCCACTAATAAATAAATGAATACAAAATTTTTTTAATGTTCTTTTTGTCGATATTAATTTCCTTAGAATTTGTAATAAATGACACAAACGAAATTAATTTTTTTATAATATTCAACATTCATTTATATATACCTATTGATCCTTTAGGAAATAAAGCATGTGCATCAGTCTCAGGATTTGCTCTCATCAAAGGCAATGGTACTACTCTTCTTCTTGATAGTATATGCCTGTCTTTTTGTTCTTCATCTATATCATCAACTTCATATTTATTAGTCATTGGATTGAATTGAACTACTTCAGCCAAAATCCAGTTTTCTTCTTCTTCAGAACCTTTTACTAATGCTGCTACCATATCACCTGTCTGATTAAAATAAATAAATATAACAAATAACATTTAAAGATTGTACTAAAGTCTATTATTTAATAAAGACTCTCGTGGAGTATAATGCATCTCTTTTCAACTAATTACTTTTGCAATATAAGAAGGATCAGCTGGAATAGCTCCGCAAAGTGGTGGAGGTTTTGCTCCTGGATTTTTTCCAATGTACAGTGGTAAGGTTTGAGCAGTACTCAGCAACATTTTCATCAAAGCACCACGTCTGATTGTCTCCTTATTACCAGAATTGCGGGCCTGAAATAATGGTAAAAAATATACTAAAAATTAACTTGTATACAATACATTTTGATCTTCTTGAGTAAAAATGTGAAATTACCTGAATTCGACGTTCATTTCTTATAGTTCTTATTTCATTGATTTTTTCTAAAGCTTTTCTGAGGATTTCTTCTTCTTTCTGAGCGTCAACAACAGCATTATTATACATAGTTTTTAGTTTTTGTTGATAATAAGGCGTTACTTTATCATCTGGACTAACTTTTTCATATGTCTTGGTTATATTATTAAAATTTTGTTCAGAATGGCTTCGCTCTCTTTCCAAATCGTGAAGTAAGTGAAAAATACCTCGAAGTCGTTCCTATTAAAGTTATATAATTAAAATTTTAATTTAAAAACAGAAGAGAAACAATTATATATTATCTATTTAAAACACAATTTTTTTCTAATTGTTTTTCCTTAATATTTACAAAATTTTCTCTTTCACTTTGGGATTTAATTTTAATTAACAGTACTATAAAATATTTATATTTATTATTTAAAAATTAAGTTATTAATAAAAAATATTACATAATTATTGCTAACTTCGTAAAGTTATTTTTCAATTGAATTTCATGTAACAATTTTTCATCAATTTAACCTAAAATTAAATTACTAACCTGTATTTGATGAGCAGCTGCATCTGCGGTGAAAGGCATTTTATTTGCTTCTTTTTCGAATAATTTGTTAACATTTATTAGTAAATTTTAACACATTATTTATAATAATTATATTTTTCAAGTAAGATTAACTTCTCAGTCTTTGTATGCACTTTTCAAAATCAAACAATAATATTATTGATGTAAACTTAAAGGCTCATTTTAACACGAAATACATTGTTCATGAAAATGTAACTTTAGATTAAATTATTGTTCTTAGCGCCATCTACATCGCGAGTGAGATTTTGCTCCAAAAATTGACATTATCCTTATTTATTTACGTCCTTTCAAAGGTTATAAAAGAATTAGCTTTATTTTTATTTTGTTTATATCGTTAAAAAGACACGATGAGTGACAAAAAGAGGAAGTTGGATGATGAAGCAGAGAAAAGCGATGAAGAATGGATTGGACCACTGCCTTCAGAAGCTGTAAAGCCAAAAAAACAAAAAGGTTAATATTTAATTGTATCCAAAAATTTTTTTTTACAATTTGAGAGAATTTTCAAAATTATAATTTATAATTGAAAACTCGTAATATATAGTGGACATCTACTATCCAGTATTTCAGTTAATGTTTTAGTAAATAATTAAGTAATACTTGAATCCTTTAAATTGTGTCCTATATATTTAAAATAATTTACAATAACTAATTGAATTATTTGCTTTTTCAGTATTACCTCATGAAAAGTTATTTTTGGACAATTTACCTTGTTGTGAATGTTATGAAAAATCTTATATGCATAGAGATGTAATTACACATATTTTAATGACAAAGTAAGTTTGATTACTTTTAAAATATATATTATAACATAATAAAAATTTTCTTAATTTAGATTCAAATATGAATAAGTTCCTAATTAAAATTAACACATAATTTTTCCCTAGGACAAATTTTTTAATTACTGCAAGTTGTGATGGCCACGTTAAATTTTGGAAAAAACAAGAGGAATTAATAGAATTTGTAAAACATTTTAGAGCGCACATAATGCAAATAAAAGCAATATCTGATAATAGTGTCGGCACTTATGCTTGTACTATTAGTTTGGATAAAACTGTGAAGATTTTTGACGTTATAAATTTTGGTAAATATGAATTAGTGATTAATTTATTTATTCAGTTACTAATGGACTATTGATATTCACTTTAATTTTCAACGATTACATGTACATAATTTACGGTTTGCAGATATGATTAATATGATGCAATTGGAATACGTACCTCATTGTGTAGAATGGATCTATTCTGCTGGTGATGCTGTACTTACAATAGCAATTTCTGACGAAGGTTCAAACAACATTTATATTTATGACAGTCAAGGCACAAGCAAACCACTTCGTGTTTTAGATTCAATTCATTCTGCGTCTGTCATTGCAATGAAAGTGAGTTAAGTGCCAATTTTCTACATTATCAATAATCAATTATACTGTATATTTATTAGTTCATTTTATTTAATTGTTCTTTTTTTTTATACAACAATATTTTTAATTGATGTGTTTATATATTACTTTTCAGTATAATCCTGTGTATGAAACATGTATTTCGATAGATAAATCAGGTATTTTGGAATACTGGACTGGACCAAATACTGACTACGATTTTCCAAAGTGTGTTAAATTTGAATCCAAACTAGATACTGATTTATACGAATTTGGCAAAAACAACACGTACCCTTGTAGTATAGCTGTATCTCCAGATGGGAAGAAATTCGCTTCAATTAGTGGAGACCGAAAGATACGAATTTTTAATTTTCTTACTGGGAAATTGTCGAGAGTTTATGACGAAAGTCTTGAAAAATTTACACAACTGCAACAAACTTCGCAACAATTACCAAACATGGAATTTGGCCGCAGGTAAAAATACTATGCAAAAAAAGACGGTAATAGTAAATCAGGTTCGAAGCTATTATACAAAGTATAAATAATGTAACAAATATAATAAGAATTCTAATGATTGTATTTTCCCTTAAACTGTATTTTAGAATGGCCGTGGAAAGAGAATTAGATAAAACAGAAGCAAATTTAGGAAATATTGTATTTGATGAATCAGGATATATGATTATGTATAGCACAATGATAGGAATTAAACTTGTAAATATTTACACAAATCGTTGTATCAGAATCATGGGAAAGGCTGAAAACTTTCGTCCTATGCAGTTGGCTCTTTTTCAAGTATGTCCATTAAAATTTACTTTAATATTATTATTATAATTCATAAAATAACTAAGATAAGTCTAATTATATCACAAAAGACACTAAAATGATATAAATTAACATATTTTGGAATAAACAAAAAATATTTTCATCGAATTGTATTAAGATGTAAATAATTATAAAATTAACTAATAATTTATTTTAAAGGGGAAGGCTAAGAAATCAGCTGCAGTAACTATCGAAATGGAGACTGCAGAAAATCAAGCAATGGATATGAATCGACCTGACCCGACGCTGTTTTGTACAGCTTATAAAAAGAATCGTTTTTTCATGTTTACGAGACGAGAACCGGAGGATACTAAAAATCCAGAATGTGATCGCGACGTATTTAACGAACAGCCTTCAAAGGAAGATATCATTTCTTCAACTAATGCAACAAACGTACAAAGAATTTACGACACTGCGATCATTCACACAACCATGGGAGACATTCATGTCACTCTTTTTGGAAAAGATGTACCGAAAACGGTGGAGAACTTTTGTGTGCATTCGAAAAATGGTTATTACAACAGTCATATATTTCATCGAGTCATTAAAGGTTTCATGATACAAACTGGGGATCCTACTGGTACTGGTACTGGAGGTGAAAGTATATGGGGAGGAGAATTTGAAGATGAATTCAAATCACATTTAAAACATGAAAGACCTTACACGCTGAGTATGGCTAATGCAGGTCCTAATACAAATGGCAGCCAATTTTTCATCACGTTAACACCAACGGTAAATATAATTGCCTAAACTCAAATTATTAATGAAATTTATCATCCTTTTTTTGCTCCTAAATCAAGCATAATGCAAAAAAAGTTAAAGATTAAATTTTTTTGTGGATTATTTTAACAAATGTAAAAGTGTACTTTCGACTAAGTAATTACGCATTTCATTTTACAGCCATGGCTCGACAATAAGCACACAGTATTTGGTAGAGTAATCAAAGGAATGGAAGTAGTACAGAATATCAGTCAAGCAAAAACAAATCCGAAAACAGATAAACCTTATGATGATATTAGAATAGTTAGCATAACTGTGAGATAAACGTAAATAAAAGGAATTCGTTTTTTTACAAAAACATTTATAATCTTCTTTTTCATTAACAATTAATCCTTTAATATATATATCCACAGAATCGAAATTCAATTTTCGTACAGTTGCACGAAGTCATATCCAATAAACGATATATGTGTCAAAGAAGTTTCAACATAAGCGTTATAATTTTCAAACAAACTTTTGCATATAATAATTGAAAGATGAATGCAGATAAAAAGAAAAAAAAATCACTCACAACAATGACACGCAATATATATATATATATATATATATATATATATACAATGGTTACAAATTCGAAACATTCACTCAAATAGACTCTTTGTTTGAAATTCTCCAAATCGTTTATTATTAATATACACCAGCAGTTTAAGTCATGTAAACTATTATCATATTTTGCGGACGTATATTCATTAAAACAATAGTTCTTTTAATTGTTTTTTCGTTAAGAAGTAGGTATTTTGAATTCAGTCTTGGATAAGTGTCAAATGATTAAGAGAAATTCAAACAACCATAAAATATTTGTCTTGTTAGTTCATTGCAGAGCCCAAAATGATGTTTGACGAATCAAGTCGTATCACGCATTATGACCTCAAAATAATTTTTGTTCACTTTTTATCATTTCCATAACGATTTTCGTAGTTCTGTTTTCTTTCAATAAAAATATCCGTACCTCTTCTTATCTTTTGCTTCAACAGAAATGTATAATGGAACTGAATCATTATCGCCATGCTACTTTTTTTAGCTTTAAGGTGAAATATCAGATCTACTTTACTGATCAAAATCTAAAAGACATATTTTAGTAGACATTGTGAAAAATGTTTAAAATCTGAGAAAAAACATTTTGGTATGACCAATTATGTTAACACATTAGCAAATATTTTAGTTTCAATCTTTTGTTTGATATTATTTTTCGAAATTTGCTGATTTAAAAATTTATTGTCCGAAAAATATCTTTTGGTGAAAATATTGCATCGTGTGAAATCTATTCTGAACACTTTTACATATGCTATTATAAGTCATACCAAGATGTTCTTATTATTATTATTTTTTTAAATGTTCTCATTTTTATCAGTTATATTTATGAAAACATCTGTGAACTTGAGATCATGTCAAGTCTAAGTTCATCTGTTAGTGATATGTCACCTTAAAAATCTAGCTTTCGATATTAATTGAAAACCGAAAGTATAATCGTTGGAATCAATTAACATTCGTTAAATTTATTTTTATATCTATCAATAAGAAAACTGATCGATTCACAGGACATGTGTCGCTGTGAAAATTTGAAGAAGAAATTAATATTTTTTTTATGCCGATATTACATAAATAGACACACGAACCTGTATATTAAAATTAATATCAGGGGAACAACATGGATTAATAGTCGCTGTCAGTAGAGCTAAGTCGAGAAAAAAAGTCATGAATTCTCTGTGCACTCTTCTTGTCCTTCGTGGTCATCTTTTCGCTACCGTTTTTACGTCTTTCCATCAGCGAGTACAGCAAAGCTTGTGTTAGCGGTGGTAAATTTTCGTTGTCGGGATCCTGCAATTTTATTCATTTATTATTTTTTAATCAGATGAGTTGTACTTTCTTATAACAAATTTATAATGACATTATGATACTACACAATTATATATTATGATAATTTATTTTTATTTTAGTATTTATTTAGAAAATAACGTTTGAGAATAATTACTACAACAGCTTTAATTCATTGAGGTGAAACTAAATATAAATGAAATATATAATTGTCGATAAAAAATGCTTTTGTTTCGCAAGATTTCACGATTGATTTAGTTCATCTATTTACTTCAATAATGGGAGTGTCGCCTGTAGTAATTAAATGTATATTAAATCAGCACTAATGAATGACCATTGAAAATTATGTTCATTACCATTAATTAATTAACAAAGCTTGTTTAATTTGACGATTGCATCACATTAAATTACTTCATTTAATTTGTATTATCTTGTAGCCAATGATCAAATTTTTGTTAACAAAAACAATTATAGTTATTGGCAAAGAAATTAATTTGTCATTTGCGATTACAAACATTTAGTAATTTCGCTATTGTCTGTTTCACTAATGTGTTTAGAATAATGACATATTATTTGTATGTATGTATATACATAACAAAACAATTCCTCACAATCAGCATAGTTAAAAAAGGAAAACAAAAATATGCAAGTTCAAATTGAAAAAAAAATCGCAACACCAGACGTCTTTACTTGATATTTAAGCTATTACGTTTGACCAAGCGTTGACTTGCATCACTTGTCCGTTTGTTACGGCTACGAAATCGAAATTGAATAATTTTTATTGTAATTTTTTGTTGCGTATTTCTAATTAATTCGAATTATTTATTATTAGGGAATTATTTTTGTAATAAATGGCGTTCACTTATTTTAAAAATAATCAATACAACAATCCATTTATTTTAAATTGAATTCACTTGACTTTTTCGAGAATGTACCCACGCTTTATCAAGAAAATAAGTGATTCATAGTCGATTTTTTTTCATGTAATATAAAAGTTTTTTTATTTTAATCCTCAATTCCAATCTTAAGCTAGCAAACAGATCGTCTGACGTAGGTCGAAAAATTAATCAACGCTTTTGCAATAATGTATACATAAAAATTCGCAATATTACTGGGATTGAGTAAATTTTTGCGCTTTTCGAAAAGCATCTTACTGACATTTGGTTGACATTTCATCGCGGCATTTCATTTTGCTCGGTTTCGCGGGACAAAAAGTTGTTAATAAGACGCCAGCTAACGGCAAATAAGCGATTACAAGTGGTAAACACGCGCGTTGATCCGCCGACTGCCACCGTTGCCAGAGGTTTTAATCCTCAACGACGACTTCTATAATATAGAAACGCGGAGTCGCTGAATTATTCAGAGCATTATACAGAAAGTTGTTGTTTCTTCAACGAGTGTTTTTTTGCGCAAGAACGTCAGTACAGTCGCTATAAATTCATTATCGAGAATCCGACAAAAATCTAGCTCATCAATTACGCTACGCAACGGAGAGAAAAGTATAGAAGAACATTGATTACACTGAAAGTTTATTTTTATTACATTTTATACATTGTTAAGATTGTAATTGTTAAGTTAATATAGTTAAGTTAACAAAATCGCAGCCAATTCGCCCACGTTACTGGAAAAATAAGTTTTTTAAGAACTATTTAAAATAAAGAGAATAGTAGTTTCATTTAGTCCATTATTTTAAGTAATTTCATGTTCCTTCAATTTCGTAGCTGAAAAATCGGTCATGACTTTAAGTGAATTCAGTTACGCTTATCCTTTATTTATAATACATTTGTTGTAACTGATAAAACGTCAGTATGGTCATTTTATTATAATTTTGTTTTCTTCGTGGGAATTTGATTGTCTTTTATTCAAGTCAGAGCGTATTGTTTACGGTAATTGAGATCGTACAAAACTGATGTTTTTTCTCTCCCAAATTTTGATTTGAGAACGAAGGAGAAAGTGGGCGGAACGACGGAGAGAAAAGATTTATTATTCAGATGTTTGCGCGTTAATGTTATCAATTATTGACTTATCTTGATGAAAATAAAAATTAGGTGATGACAATCGATAAGGCTGAACGAACAAATTGTATTACTGTCACGTGTAAGAAGTAAACAAGCGTAGTAAAAATAATTTCCCAGGAATAATTTTCGCAAGAACCTAAAATACGTTAGCTGATCATTTTAAAATAACAGTTTCAATTTTGCAATTCTCTTCTTATTTATTCATCTTTTATATTTTATAGGATTCTGATACTTTTTCGATTTGAAACATTTAAATATTTATAGAAAAATTATAACATTTCGAGTTACAATTTTAAATATAAAGATAAAAAAAAATGTTAATTAAGGATACAATTACACAATTATAAAATTTATTTATTCCAGAATCATTTATTCTTTGTAGGGTAAAATATTAATTTATCGTTATTATTTAAATCATAAAATAATTAATAATAATAATTATAAATGAATTAATAATAATAAATGAATTGCCGTCAATTGATTGAATTGGTTAAAAAATAATTTAATATAGTCTTGTAAAATATTACGATGAAATAAAAAATTAGTTAAACGTTTGTCATGCTTTTTTGCTAGCAGAAAGAACTACTTGTTGTACGTAATCCGCAAGTTTATTCGTTATAAATATGAGACATTTTATGAATTATACGAAAGTCCATAAACGTATACGTACTTTATCAAGAAGGGATAAAATAACAAATGGAATTTCCGGCACGTGATACTTGGCATGAAGCTTCGTTTTAGGGCGATAACCATTTTCGTCTAGTTTGTTCTCTGTATTTACGAAGCGTTTCGTCATGACGCCTCTGCACTGGCGGTGGAAGGGGTATCGTCTGCAAACAATCGTAAAGGAAACTCCTTTAAATAAGAATTTCATCAATTTATAAACCAATATAAAAATTTTGTAAATGAAATTAAAAGAACTTTTTTTTTAAAAATTCGTCCTTATTCAATGTTTGATTTATATATATTTTTATTTTTTTTTTTATAAAAACTTATAATTCGTTGAGAAGTTGGAGAAATACAGTGTTAAAATTTTACCCTTTTAACATTTTTTCCAGATTATCCAAAAATTTTAAGTATATTAATGACTTTTTAAATTGAAAACCTGTTTTTTAAAAACAGAAATGAGAATAAGTAAAAAAAGTAAATACACTCGAATCTGGCGAGACGCACATTGGTGAGACGCACGATCTTGCGAGACGCACGGAATTCCTCTGGCGAGACGCACCGTTCCCGA
>JABFOV010000534.1:0-36540 GCA_022817685.1 Aradophagus sp. ZL-2020 | reverse complement strand
TTATTAAAACTTTTCATTGAATTTTCAAATATGTCCTTTATGAGTTATAATTTTATTTTTTTTTTTTATCAAAATCAATATCTATTGATAATCTACTCATTTTGTAATAATAATAATAATAATAATAATAATAATAATAATAATAATAATAATAGTGATAATATTTATTATCATATACCAACAATAATGTAAAATGCAACCACTCTCGTTGCAATATAAAGAAAATCAATGAAAATAAATTTAAACAGGCAGGAATATGAATGCCAATGATACATATACATGTCGTAGGCAGTTATAAAAATTACTTAACAACCAAAAGTTAGAAATATTAATGCTTAATCCATAAATTTGTGTCCAGCTGTTGGATTATATTAAGTAGTTTCTCCTTGTCTACGACATATATATTTGCAAAGATAAAAGGTACTTTCATTGACAGATACATTTTGCAATAATTTTTAATTTATATTTCATCTGGCAAGACGAGTGATAGGTAAGAATGTGTTACCTCACACAATCCGTCAATTCATTTGAACATAACACGCATCGTTTTAGGACATATTACATTAACATATTGACATAATAACATTTACATACTATTAATATATAAAACAAACTTCTATTAATTAAAACTGTTAAGTTTAACATTTAAAAAACAACAGCTTCAACAAATTTAATTTTTAGTATCAATTTTTGTAAACATAGAATTTCAATTAAAATCGTAACGTCATTTTTCGACATAATCACCATAAAAATTTAATGAGCCATCGAAAAAACTGCAAGCTCGCAGATTGTTTTAAAACGTTGCCGGTAGAATATAATTGTTTCTTACGTATGCTTTGCTGATTTACGTATTAAACATCTATAATCTATACTGTCCAACGATAGATGATGAAAATTTATATTCAATAATGCATCGCATTGATTTTTAATTAAAATCGACTGCTTCAGCATTGCACAATTTTTCTTCGATAAATATTTTAACATTAATAATGTTCTTTGTACGTCTACTGATGAGAGATTCGTGACTTATTTATCTAATAGCCTTTAGTAAACGTCACATTAAAATACGACAATTGAAACAAAATCAACACAAGTTATTAAATGTATCAATTAGTTGACTAGAAGTCTTTCGCGCGTCGTCACCCAAATTACATTATAATATTTAATTCTCTTTGTATGTTTCCACCCCCTGTAATATTATTAGTTTACTTTTTGTATACAACATTGATGTCACTTTTACCAAGAGACTTATCGGATATAAATTTACGAAACGATGGACACTTTAAAATTACCAAATTTGATAATACTATGTTTAATAGTCATAATTTGTGACGAAACTATTATCAAGTTTGACAACGGTATTTACAAACAATTAACTATTATTTTACATCTTAATATTTAAGTAATCATTGAGTGGAGCTTTTCCGTAACTTGCGTATAATTAACATTTTTTATATGTGATCTGTGAGCTGCTTTTTAAACTATCTAACTATTTGCAATATTCATTTAAATGTCCGAATTAATGCTACATTAAAAATTAATTTATTAATTACTGTCAACATTTGTTTATTCATTTTTAACTAATTAGTTCATTTGAAAATTGTTTAATTCAATATACAAAGTGACTCCACTCGATGAATAATGATGACAAATCTTCGTGTTGTTTTGTATAATAAATTGTTACGCTAATTTTATTTTATGCCTTTTTTTTAGAAATTAAATTGACAATTTTTAAGTTGTTTAAAAAGTATCTAACAGTCTGCGCATATAGAGAAGTCACGCAGTAATTAATTTTGATTGATTGTATAATCAACACTTAACAATTAAATTTCAATTTAAATTAAAGTAAATGTAATAATAACACAATGTAGTAATTTAATCATATTACATGTACTTGTAAACTGTTTAAAAGTTAAATTTTTCAGTGATTGACATTCAAATGTAATAAATTAATGTCAATTAACTACAGATTAAATATTTAAATGTTTTCAAAAAATTATTTTAAAAATTAAAGAGTGTAACAAAAATGTACAGCCAGCCGTAGTCTTTACCACTATTGCCACATCCTTTGCCACGGGTACCAAGGTTAATGTTAGACTGTGGCAAAAGCTGTTTCCGTTTTTGTGTGTAATTTTTATTAAATACTTTACTTCTGCTTTGTGTCACTATATTTTTGTTACATCTTCTTTAATGCGGAGCCTTAGTTTTATATGAACTATATACATATCTACTGATGCGATATAAATTATTCATTATTTTAAGTAAGATATATATTTACATGCACCAAGGTACTGTATGAGCATTTTTCTTTCTGTTACCAAAATTCAGTTGTTACTCAAGCATTGATTCTTAAGAAAACTTATTTGCTGGTGCTAGTTTTCTTAAAACCTAATAACTTATGAAACAACTGCTTTTTAATTACCTTTTTTTTTGCTTTTTTATATATTTTTGTAGCTAATAATATCATTATATTAACTACTCTTATTAACCCTTTGAGTCATAATCAGGATAAAATAGATATCAGCTTTTCGGTATTGTTGCAAATCTGTTTTCTTCAAAGTACATTCAATTCATAACTATTGTACATTTCAAAATCAAAATAATTATTGGATATCTTTTGAAGACGTCAAAAAAAAGTTTGTTCATTTTACAAAATTAAATGCCATTGAAATTTGCTATATCATTTTGAAGCTGATTATGAATCAGACACATACCAGAAGGTTAATATTGTAATATGGGTTAGTTTAATAAATTCACTTTTACTCTAAATTTATGTTTTAGTCACTGGGTTAAAAAGCATGTTTTGCAAATTTACGAATATTGTATTCGATTTTCATATATCTTTTAATGTTTAAAGCAACAAAATTAATAAAATTAAATTTCTATTTTTAAAAGTTTATTCTCTAAAATTTGAAAAGACAATCAAACAAATATTTTAAAAAATATTATATATATTGCAATCTACCACACCAATGTGTGTATTTAGGAAAGATATATAAAAACTTTATAGATGTTATAAATACATAATAAAGGTTGTTTCTTTTGAATAACGATATAAATATATTAAAGATAACAAAATAAAATTACATTTTAGAATAATTTCTGGAAGCAACACTTTACATTACTTTAAAAGATATATAAAATTTACTTACACGTTAATAAAATGAAGAAACATTTTATTATAACAAACTTTAGAATTGAGAAAATAAATAAATAAATAGAATAAATAACAAATCCTCGATTTTCATGAAAATAAATATAAATGATTCAAAAGTTTAACAAAATTTGGTTAGATTATGTGAATGTTAAGTCAAACCAAACAATCAAAATTCATATGGAAACAATTATGAATTTTCATATTCTAGATGCCCTTTTTTTATGATTTTCCATAGACAATATGAGATAAAATATATTACGTGATGATAACATTTACTTTCTCTCTAATGTTTGCTAATTTGCTATTAGTGTAGCACATATTATTGCTCCAATGATTGGCAACCAAAGAGTACATACTCTTCTCGCGATAACCAGAAAGGGTTTCCTTCTACATATTCAGGAGGAGTTTTATCTAAAATAAAGAAATATAATTAAAAAAATGTCAAAGTTCTAATGGTAAAGTCTACATTAAAAATTAGAAATAATTCTAATAATATATAAGTAACCAAAACAATTTGTATAACTTATTATTTTAATCTTAAGGTGTTACCTGGATGAACTGCTAAAGGCACATATGTAGAACCCATTGCTACATTCCAGCTGTGCGTTCCTGGACAACTTTTGATGTCTAAGATATGACTATACTGAGGCAAAATTTCCCTCAAGTCTTTTGTTAATCTCAATCCAAATCCAGACAAATCCGTATTACCCCCAGTAAGTAATATGTGTGACAAGCAGTCCTGCATAATTTCCTCGGGTAGACCATCAGTAACTTCTTTTATAACTTGTGGTAACCCTAAGTGAACGTACATAATTTCTGGTGCTATGTATAACTCCGGACCCAGAGAAACTTTCTACAATGACAGATTCAAATTAGTAAAAGAATCGCGTTACTTCAATTCAAATATATATTGTTACTGATGTTTTATTACAATTATTTTATTAAATCTTTTACATTTGAAAATGAGAAAATAATAAATACCATGCCTTACAACCTTACCCATAATTGTTTATAATCAGCATAACTATCGACCCTAAAATTAATTAATTTCCTTCGAGTGACACCTCTTCGTTTCTCTTCATTATTAATATTGAAGCTAAGCCGACATTTTTCTTTTACAGCTACCATATCCAAATACGAAATAGGTATTTGATGGTATTCTTTCGGTTGCCAATTCATAGCTTGTTTTAAATGGTAAGCAACATGCCAACCACCCACTGGTATTACACGCCATCTATTCGGAATAACTCTTCCTCCTATGACAACAGCTACTGTTGTACTTAGGGCACCACTATCTATAACAACGCATGTTTCTACATCCAACATGGCACAAGCTGCTAATGGTTTTGGTACAAGACAAACTCTGAAATAAAATGATTGATTATAAATAAAATCAATATCAAACGGATTTTATTGACTTGAATCCACAATTAAATATACCTTGCGACTTTGACCTCTTGAAATAGATGGTGCAGCAGTTGCTTTCTGAGTGAGGGCTTCATAGCGAGTGGTTCACAGAACATAAGCACAGTGTTAGGCTTCCTCAAGGATGCAATTAGACCCATCTGATGAAACAAATGGTCAATGAACGTTTTCAGAACTGAAAAGCTGCCATCGTTGAGCAACGCTTCGGCTGGACTAACGACATCCACGTTAGGGATACCAAAAACTTCAATAATGTCTGTGCAGTAGCCATTGATCAAGTCTTTGTAAATGGGGTTGGCACAAGAGTAACAAGTGGTATCATTTGGGTTCCGCGCTAAGCGCTTTTTCTCTCTATATAGTTTCAGCGGATGGCAGAATACACAAAACGGACCACTCGGTCGCGGTGTTTTAGATGCCGTCAGTTCAGACAGTTTCAACAACTTTAATTTCTTTGCAATTGCAATCGATATCACATCCGACTTTGTTCTGCCACTACTGCTGGCTGAACTCTTGCCACTAGCAATATTTTGTGTTGATAACTGCTCTTCGTGGGCCTTGTTTTCATGCTTTGGAATACCAAACAGAGTGAAATGTCTCCTGAGACCAAAATAAGGAGTGATCACCCAAGTATACTTGTTTCCAATCTCGATGACTATTTTGGCACTAGAGCCCTCAACGCAATTCCTCTGACAGGTGTATCCACTGCAGTGGTAGCACTTGGGAAAAGGAACATTCTCGCCTAACGTGATAACCATGTGCAGTCTGTAGCACATGGCTTTGAAACTAACACTGAGCAACTGAAGACATTTGATGTCCGGAAAACGAAATTGTACCTTGGATATTAACTGCAACCACTTCATTTTCCTATGAAGAAAATTTTAATTAATTTAAAATGATGGGGATGACCAACAGATGATGATGGGATCTGCCTTGATATTTGATGACTTGTATGTGAAAGTTTCATATAGACACATAGTACACAGAGAGATGTTTTCAGATTTAAGTAAATACAAGAACTTCTTTTTATATGTTTTGGTGCAATTAATAGAAAAAAATATAAAATTTATAAGAATCAATAAAACTATTTCCTTAAACACAAGAAAAAACTATTTAATGATAAAAAAGTGTATTTTGTAATGATTTGTTTTGCAAAATAGTATATAAATAAAACCATTTCAGTTGTAATGATACACACCTTTTTCATCTTAACGAGTGACAAGTGAAAAGTGTGAAACGGATCAAGTAATAAACGTAGATTAGACGAACAGTATTGAAAGAAGGTATTTGAATTTTGTGATAACCAATTTACAACGATCGACCGTAAAATACAATTTGCGAAGTGCGAAATTGCTAACTACATAACCTCAACATACCATAAGTAGTCAGTGTCCGAAGTCTTTCGAAGGTATTTGCAGGTGCTTCCGAAAGCAATGATATCAGGTACATCACAGTACAACAAGATTTTAATCCAGATTTCCTCAGGCAACACCGCAGGATCCATAATTAACGTTATAAATAATAGAAATACGAGCGTACAATTAACAGCTACCTATCAGATAAAAGATTCCTGACACTCCTCAAAATTAGAGAATACTTTAGTCAAGTTCAAGGTTACTATACAAATTACCAACGTACGTTAAATATATTCTGTAATCGACCGAAGATCATTTTTAGTTTTTTCACTCTTACCTGCAATTAGTACAAAATAAAAGTTGTTACATTTTGAAAAAATTTGTTGTTTGATTGAAATCTTTCAAAAGCAAATTTTATTTTTCCAACAATAATGTTAGAACAATTTGCTTTGTAAGATGTAAAACACAGAAATTTCGTCTACGGATTCCAAATAAAATATAAAATATAGATTACAATTATAATCATAAAATACAACAATAATGTTATAACTTTTATTTTTTTTTGTGATTTTATTATATAGAATAGAATTAATAAGACTAACATTGTAATTTATAAACATTTCATAACGACAGTTCCATAATTTTATTTAAAATAATATATATATAAATAATATATATAAACATATATATTTTATCTCAAAAATTAAATTAAATTACTTTTATTAAATTTCCTCTCAAATATTAAATGTTTTTTCAATATTGAATATAAAAAGACTCAGTGTTTTTACCGTGATTACAGTGCCCTAACATTGACTTGCGATTACAGTGATGTAATTCTAGAATCACGGAGTTAGTGACTTTTAGGTACAAATATGAATCATTTTAATTCAAAAGGTTATTAGATAAAATTTTATAATTGTAAAGTTATATAATTAGTAGCATATATAACAATACATAAATATTCTTTTTCCACTTTTATTTAAAGAAGTAGAATCATTATATACTTAGCTTACAACACAAATATTTTTTGTGAAATATTCTTTTTTAAATGTTACTTATAAATAGCACTTCATTGATAACGAAAACGTATATTTAAACTTCCGAAACACTTAAATATTTTAAAATAAATCAATTATTTTGGAGTGGACTAATACAAGCGTTTGTCTCAAAAAATATAAATTTTATTCATATTAAAAAGAAAGAAAAAAATATTTAGGTATTATAAATTAATTTTTGTCATTACAAGCAATGAAAAGAAAAGAGAAAAAACGGAGTCAACAGAAACAAATCAAGAAACATTAAAAGAAAATTACTCTGGTTCAACGAGTTTCATTACAAAAATTATTACTATAAAAAATCGTACTATATTCACGGAATTTCATAATACATTTGATATATAATGTACATCATACAAAATTATAATGAAAACGCAAAACAAATTATACTGTATATCTACAAATTTTTACCCACAACAATTGAGATACACATCCTAATGAAGCAACACGAAATTTCATGAGTATAATATTTCTTTTGCATTTTCATTAAAATTTTATTATGAAAATTCGTATAAACAAAGCGACTAATTAAAAGCTTAGAGCAAAAGCGCCAAGTGGCGAGAAGTCGATGATTTTGACAATCGACATTTTGCCGAATTGCGAGACGTTAAAATGGCTGTCGAGGAAACGTCAATACATAACGCGGCGAGCGCGTGTCGCGCGAGCATTGTCGGCTGCACAAAGATGTAAATAATCGGCGAAGATAACGCGGAGGAACCGAGGAGGAGGGCAACAGCAGATGAGGAGAGCGCGAATGTCGCTTAACGAGTGGACGACGTCTTCCCTGCTGTTAGGCGAGTGACGACGCGGCCCGAGTGCTGACGCGGTGCGTGTGCCGCCAGAATGGCCGAGTTTGTGAGGGGAGGCCCGAGCGTGTCGAGCAGCGTCAAGGTACGATCATCGTTATTTCGCGGAATCAGCCTGGCCTGCCGCTCCGATCATTGGTCGAACCGCGCTCTGTTGAGATAAACAACGCAAAGCAGCAGCTCGAGCCATTGATATCGCCTGTTCAATTAGTCGAGTGTTACTCCAGAAAGCTAAATAGAGCTGTGCGCCAGGTTGTACGGATTTTGTACTCCAAAATTAGTCACTCAAATCAAACTGTTGAATTCTTATTTTTTCATTGTATGTTATACTACACATATTATATATAAACATATAATAATATCAAATGATTTTTACTTAGCTTTTGCTACCAATTTCTTTACTCCAAAAAGAGTATTATTGGCCGCAAATTAAATAGTTTTGTAACAAACAACATTTCAACTTTCATTGAGCTGAAACTTTATTTTCAAAGAACGCATTGCTTTGTTGTGAACCTTTGCCTTTTAGGGGGCTGCGTCTGGATTAGTTTTCGAGCGTTCCGAGATGTGTCACTGTTAAGGTTAACGCTGATCCGTATGTGAAAAAGAATACACGAAATATGATTCTTGTTCAGTTTACCGTGCTATTTTTGTGTTATTAGTTTTACTGACTAGTAGCTTGGAAGTTTCGATTATTTGTTTGTTTATAATTCATGGAGAACGTAGACTAAACTGATGACTGAAAAAAAAAGAAAGAAAAGAAAACAAGTTTGACAGTGTTAAGATTGCTCGTGTTTTATATGAATCATCGCTTGAAGTGTACACATTGATGCTTTGTCAAATGAGTTTGATGTGTTATTAATATAGTTATTATTTAACTTTATTTGAAAGAAAAATAATGTTATTTTTTTGCAATTTGATAAAATTAGATATAAAAAAGTATAATAACGAATAAATGAATGAAATCAATTTTGTATTTTGGGCAGGTTTCCTGTTTAATAATTAATTAAATAAATAAATGAATTACATTACTTAGATTGATCATAACAGTAAAGGAGGATCACCTAGCACTGGTAGCGAGGACGGAGGACCGAATGAATCAATGAATGCCGAAAACGAGTTTGATCCTTTTTTGGAAAATCTACCCGATGACTTACAAGATACTGAAGAACCTGATAGCGCGAATAACACTTTATTAACAGCACCGCCCGAAAATCAGTGAGCTATTATTTTATTACATTCAAAATTTTATTCTATAATTTATTGTTGCTATTAATTATTAGATTTATTCAACTTATTTATTATTATTTTACTTTCTATCTCCTTTTGTTATTTGCATTTACCCACGTTAAACGATTAATTTAGCCAGAATGTTTTCAGGTGGTATCATGGACGTTTGGACAGGTTTACCGCCGAGGAAAGGCTATGGGACGCCAGTAAAATGGGAAGTTACCTAGTACGCGAGAGTGACAGGAAACCAGGGAACTATGTACTATCTTATCTGGGTCGCACAGGAATTAATCATTTCCGAATAACAGCTGTTTGTGGAGATTACTATATTGGTAAATAATCATTCATAGTATTTGTTAACTTATGTTAATTTACGTAAAAGTATGTAATAAATGTAACTAATTTCTGTTTCAGGTGGTCGCCAGTTCAACAGCTTATCAGATTTAGTTGCTTATTATACTCATTGTTCAGATTTACTTAAACGTGAGCGTTTGATACACCCAATACCACCTCCTGAGCCAGTGAATGACAAGAAACGAATCGTTGCAATATTGCCATACACGAAGATGCCCGATACAGATGAGCTGAGTTTTCAAAAGGGCGATATATTTTTCGTGCACAACGACATGGGAGACGGATGGCTTTGGGTCACAGCCCATCGAACTGGGGAACAGGGCCTGATATTTCGCGAACTTGTGGAGGATCTTGATGATTCTATTGACCCCAATACTGTGTTCTCTTGGTTTCACCCAAATGTCAGCAAAAGCGAAGCTGTTGATATGCTAGTAAAAGCAGGGCCTGGAAGCTTTCTAGTAAGATTATTTTATGGAACATTACTTTTTTTATACATAAAAGTCGTATGAACAGTTGTTTATTAGATAAGTCAAATTATACTTCATTAACTTTTGATATCAGGTCAGACCTTCAGATAATAGTCCGGGTGATTACTCACTTTTTTTCCACATAAACAATCAAATTCAGAGATTTCGAATTGAAAAGAAAGGCGTGCGATATTTAATGGGAGGAAGGACTTTCGAGTGTTTGGATGCTGTTATTAATAGGTATTAAGAAACAAGATATTAACAGTAAACAGATTAAAAAAGAAATTTTTATATCGAAAAATGAATCAACTTGGTATTAAATAAAGGGACTTTCAGGTATCGGAAAGAACAAATAGTGGAAGGGCACACTTTAGTTCAGGCAATGGTTACAGAACCAGATGGAAGTGTTCGCGTGAATCGCGAGGTGCAACACGCGGAAAAAATATATGCGACGCTGCGTGAATGTAGAGAACAATCTGGGGTTAAAAAGAACAAAGGCATCAAAATGCAGGGTTATTTAGAGAAAAAATCGGAAAAGAATAAAAAGTGGAAAGCTTTGTATTTCGTACTTCTGGTCGATGCTACTGATACGCATTTGTATTTATATGACAATCCAAAAAGAACGAAGCCTAAAGGGCTCATCGATTTGAGCTGTGCCTATTTGTATCAGGTTACTATAGTTTGACTATATTTATGCAGCTTCAGTTAATGTTTAACTTTCATTTTTTACTTTATATATAGTGTTTTCTAATAAAAATTTTATGTTGTTAAAATAGGATAACGAAATTGATAATTTTTTTTCGTAGGTTCATGAAAGTGTGTTTGACAGGCCTCATTGTTTTCAATTAGTGGAACGCGCTTTGCCTTGTTTGGCCACCATTACGTATTTGGCTGCTCCGAATTCTGAAAATGCGCTTGACTGGATCAATGCGCTGAAACCACTTTGTGTATCACAGTTGACACGCGCACCAAAAGTTGCTCGTTTACGTGAGCTACGATCGTTGCATTTACATATACTTGATGCGCACAGATTACCTTACAAACTTGTTCCAAATCCTTTCATTATTGTTTCGCTGAATAACGTTAAAGTTGCACGCACAAAAGTTAAAACAGGAATGCATCCTCTGTGGGATGAAGAATTTATTTTAGAGTAAGTCTTATCAAATATATCTTTCAAAAAACTGAATTCATTCAATTGTATTAAATTCTGACATTTGATATTTTTCATGCGCTATTGTAAGACAGAAAAAATAATAGATTAAAAAGTTTAATTATTGATTTTTATTCAGAAATACTATATTATTAATTTATTAATATATTTTACTATGTTTTTCAGAGATGTACCTCCTGACGTTATGTCATTTACATTGACACTATATAATAAAGGAAAACGAAGTAAAGATACAGAAGTTGCAGAGATAACTGTAGAACTGTCAAGTTTAGCAAATGGAGAAGAAATGGACGAATGGTATCAGTTGTCTGGAGTAACACCAATTGGAGAATGGGGTGCATTACGTTTACGATTAAGGTAAATATAAATACTGCATTTCAGAAAGCAAAAAGGAAACCTCGACAGTGTAAATAGTGTTTAACCCATGTTTTCAATTTGAGTTGCAAATTTTGCATTTGATTGTGAGTTTATTTTTATTTTTCTTGATTCCAAATATAGTATTATACATATCTTCTTTCTTGAATACATGTGTTTATATTGTGTTTCTATATTTTATTTATTTCTACATATTTGTATCTTTGTATTGTAATATTATAATACATTTGTTCACAAAAAAAAAATTTTTATTTCAGATACAGACATGATCTTGCAATGCCTCCTGAAGAGTACAGTCCTTTGCAACAGTTACTCTTGGATCCAGAGTTGTATGTTGTCAGGGCATTGGCGGATGTTTGTCACCTTAACAGAGTACCATTAGCTAATAGCTTACTTCGTATTTTTAGGTACAAATGAAATTACTCGTGAAATATATTAAGTTAAAATTTCAACATATATTATTTGTAATACAACAATCTATAAGAACGTACTATCATTATTGTTATAGGTATGAAAAGAAAGAAGCTGATTTACTCAGATCTCTGAATCAAGCTGAAGTTAGTAATATTTTGAACGATAAACTAATTTATTTATGAAAACATTCGTGTTCTAATTATTTTATATGAACGTTATTTTTACAGGTCGACAAAGAAGATGAAACACCAACATTATTTAGAGCGGCGAGTCTTACAACTACTTTAATGGATCTTTACATGAAATCTGTTTGTACGTCATTTTTAAAAGCCGCTTTACAAGATACCATAGTTAAGCTAATTGAAAGTAAACAAAGTTGTGAACTTAATCCGACAAAAATGGATTCGCCAGAAGATGCATGTAGTAATGCTGAATTTTTATTACAGGTACAATTTTAGTTCTGTTGCATATATATTCAATAATTAATTTAAATAAAATTTCAATTCAATTTAAATATTTGTTACTTTTTTTAAATTACCTTTTTAATATAATATATGAGAATCATAAAATATAAGCTATATATGTAACACAATAAAAACAGATTTTTTTATCCACTTTTTTTGCTTTTTCAAAGGTATTGGATGAAGTGACACTAAGCATTTTTACGAGCCCTGATGCATGCCCAAAGACGTTGAGATACATATGTGGGTGTTTACAAAGAGCTGTAGTTTCTAAATGGCCTCACGAAAGACTGGTTCGAACAAGAGTTGTCAGTGGTTTTATATTCCTACGCCTACTTTGCCCAGCAATACTCAATCCTAGATCTTTCAATTTGATAACTGAGCCACCACCGCCAGCAGCAGCGCGGTAACTATAAATTTATAATAATGATGTTCATTTTTAACGTTTTTTTATGTTTTTTATGCCTTTTTAAAATATTTTACGTGATATTAAAGAAAATAAAACTATATTTATTATATTATTTTGTAGGTCTTTAGTAATGGTTGCAAAATGTTTGCAAAATTTGGCCAATTTGGTTGAATTTGGTGGCAAAGAACCATATATGGAAGTTGTAAATCCTTTTATATTAAAAAACAAAGAAAGAATGGTTGTCTTTTTAGATCAATTGTCAGTAAGTTATATTATTTTCATCAAAAACTTGTAAAATTTACACCAAGTGTTATCTTATTTATATTGTTTATATTTCTTACATTTTAACGGTTGTTTTTCTACTGATACGGCAACAATAAAATATCTTATTTACGCAGAACGTAACCGAAAAGCCAGAGTCAGAGATTGATCCTCGTGGTAAATGTGTTTCGGATACTGCTCGTGATTTAGCAACTTTGCATCACATATGCGTGTCACATTTAAAAGAACTCCAAGTTTTATCAAAAACTCAGGTATTTATACAACAAATATGTTATATTTACTATGTAAATAACAAATGAATTAATACAATATTTAAACAAATTTCTAACTTGATAATTTCAGCTTGACTTTAAAATTGTTTTTTTGTTATTTTTTTAATTTTTAAAACAGTATTTACTTAACATTATTGCAACGTTACATTATTATAACGTGACTTTTTCTTTTTTACAGTCAACTATAAAACAACTTGTAACTGTGACGGAAATGCTGAGCAAGCACAAACAAAAGTACATGGAAATGATACGGTAGTGCTAGAACGTCAATAATGATTATGCCAAACACAAAAGAATATACAATGAAACATTCTGACAAGTTATACATTATAGTATTTAAACAATAAATACAATTAATTGAATTAAGTAATACGAATCGTAACAGACTGACGTGCCATATGTTATTGCGTATGCAAGAAGCCTACATTTTAAAACTTTCTTATGTGATTAGATTTTAGATTAGTTTTTACATATAGCAAACAGTAACACAACAGTGATATATAGCTATTACACAAAATTAGATATGGCAGTTTTATATTCTACTTAGGTGCCCGAAAATAAATATTAACAAAAATAATGAAGCTTGTCTTTGCTTCTGAAAATTAGCTCCTTTTTGGATTTTAATCAGTTTCATTACTTTGTTCTTTTTATTTATTTGCTTCAACGTTTCGTAATATTGTATTTAATCTTAATTATAATTCGTATCGTTTCCAATAACATAGTTTTGATTATGACATTCAAAATAGAAACATTAATTATGTATAATTAATTAACATAATTAATAATGCCATAATGTAATTCAATCACAACAAAGAAAAATTAGCAATGAGATTAGTGCAATTATAAAGTAATACCATTTTAAACGTCAGTTAGAGTTGGTATATTTATGATATATACTGTATATTTGATCAGCGCATATTTCATATGCTTTATCATGTTTTGACGAATGAAAAGTTTTCTTCTGTCTCACTAGTTATAATTTTTTACTTTTGTAAACATGCATTTATAATCTAGACAATAATTCACTTCTCTACGAATTCTCTTTTATAAACTTTGCTATGTAAACTGTTTTATACATTTTTTATACGTTACATGCATATGTATTATTCTTAATAAAAAAATAAAATTCTCCTTCGACCGCAGTATCATGATAAGTGAAAAAAATACATTGTGTATAAAAATAATATTTATGATTTAAAGATTTTAATGTAAATGTTTACAGTTTTAATGCAATAGGAAATACATTGCCAAAAGTCAGCTAAACAATAAATTGAATTCTTAATTTACATTTTTTTTTCTGAATGTTCAATACCTATTTATTTTAAATTTGCAGGTAAAGATTAAAAAATAAATAAATTTATTAAAAAGATTATCATAAGACGAATTATGTTTACACAAAATATTTTATCGCATTTTCAATTTTTTAGAGCACAGTTAGCTTTGAAAACAAACATCAAAGTGAAAAAATGTATTAATGTAAGAAAAATAATGGTAATGTAGGAACGTTGAGCTATGAATGTATTGAAGTAAAACACAACATAACGTACTTTGATTGTAAAGTTGTAAGTTTGTTTTTAATTTAATAAACAAAATCTATTAATCCAAGCTTTTATTTTGTTATATCATTGTCTTTTCACTCTCCTTTCCTTTTCTTATGAATTGAGCACAAATTTTTCCCAATTTTTCAACATTTTAATGACATCTTTATCACAAATTTCAATTAAGCACTTATATAATGAAATGAAAACAAGAATAAAAAAATGAATCTAACAACTTGATTTTACCAATTCATTTAATCAAGATTTGCATACAAATCTCATAATTCAATGTAACTGGGTTCAAAGTTGACGCTATAGATACATCTCATTAGGATCGAAAGGGCGAAGTAACAAATTAATGAATTTATATGCGCGTCCTCCTCTCACGCTCGCTCGCTCAATAGCCCATCTATCGTTTTTCCCTAATTCAATCGCGACTGCAATTTATTTAAAAATTATCTTATCGCGCCCATTACATAAACGCGACACTTGCATTTTGCACGCGCAGTGTGTTCTCGACGCAGGACACGTTTGAAATCAACCAATTAAAACCTTGCGTTGGTGCCTCGTTCGATAACAATTGATTGTTGCCATTTCGGTAACTTATCGACACACGCATTACCGTATTTAATCATCTCCTCAATGCTTCTATTGTAGGCTCATTTGTTTCAACATTTGATACACAGACAATTCGTTTTAGTCGGTCAAGGGATCTCGTTCTCGTTGCTCCGTTTGCCCCGCGTAACCTCAAAATCGCGGCCGATCGATCGCGAGAGAAAAACCGTTTATCGACGGGAACTGCTAACGCGCGACCACTAACTCATCACATCCGGTGTTTCCGCGATCGCGCTCAATCGCATAATGACTTTTTTTGATTAAAAGAGTGAGTGCCGCGATCGCGAGTGGACGGGATCCCGAAAGCGAGGCGTGATTGTTGACAAACAACAATTGGGCCAAGAATTTTTGGCGCCCGAGTTGTTGCGCGCCAAGCTGCCCAGTGGTTCGGGCGAGCTAACGCGGTGCCAGGAATCGTGCACGTTAGGAAATTAACGCGGTCGCAATGCAGCGTGACTCTTGACTGACAAATTATTCGTCACAAGGAATAAATGCCACTGCCAAACAATCAAAACACCGTAAGCCCGAGTCTCGACTGGCCGTGATTTCCTCCGCGATTCATTGGTAATACCTATGTATGGCTTTCTAATGATTTTCGTTTAGTTTCAATATTTTGTCGTGATTTTTTTCCAATTATTTTCTTCAACTACGCCCACGAGCCTTATTTTCATTCATCGCAACTGTTCTTCGGGATTGTCACTTTTAATTTATTGAAGGAGATGAAGGAAATAGCTGGTTGAAAGATTGATAAGTTGTGTTGTGAGTTTTATGAGTAAATGTTAAGGTTTTATGAATCAGCGGAGACGTCGTTTTGTAACATTAATTGTTTGGATGACTGACATAATTATTATGATGCGTGACATATATAATTTTGGTCGTCGTATTTGGTCTTTGTATCGTGTTTACATGTTTTTGACAAGAATTGTATTATTGTTCAACAATTATGTCATTTTCATGTTAACTTCATGTTAATTTTACAATACATTTATCATACAACTATTTTTATTGTAAGGCGTCATTTTTCAATGTTATCAAGTTGCTATTTAAGAAGCATTAATACTTACGACTATTTGAGAATTGTTTTCAATTGTCAATGAAGGCTAGAAAGTAAAAAATTGTTTTTCACGTTTTGTCTAAACATTATCATATACATTAGAATCATTTTGATATAAAAAATATGATAATTTAAATTACAGTTAAAACAGAGTTTTTGAATTTAGTCCGATACAATTTAAAATGTTGAATATTTTAATTCATAAAGTATTTAAAGTGTAATTAGATGGAATGTCCTCTTTTTAATAATAAAAATTAAAACATGAATTACATACGTTCATTTTTCATCTAAATCGTTTTTGTGCTTTGTACGCATGAAATAATTATTTCTACTGTCTGTTTTTTCCTTGTTTTAATCGCACATCTACACTTAAAATGCAATAAAAGATTTGCGTTGCTTAGATATAACACTGATGAAATTGTAAATAAACTTTTTCGCTCACTTGTTATTTCTAATTATAGAATTTAAATTTTAGAACAATCTGTCTGTTAGTACCTTAAGCCTACAACATACAAAAGCAGAAAATATTTAAAAAAAATTTAGAAATAACTTTCAAAATCAATTGAATTGAGCTTATCAAATAGTTATCTTAAACATTAAACTATACATAAAAATGATGTAAGAAATAACTAATGTAATTTGTTTAATTACATTAGGTTAGAGATACTTGAAAAAAGAAATGTTGCTACAGAAAAAGAAGACAATTTTTTACTACTGTTTTTTTCATAATATCATAATTTGTTGATAATACGTTGATAAGCTAGTTGAAAAGAAGTTGAATGTACGAAATATTGGACTATCTAATTGAATGATTATTTTTGCAGTGAAAGGACAATGTAGCACATTCACAATCTAATCTTCGTAGCCATATTTTTTCTCGCAAAACGAAGCAGTTCCTTTTTTGCAATAACTCATTTTTAATAAAAAGTCAATACATGGACACATGTCAAGTGCTACATACAAAGAAGCGAACTGATAACTTTTAACTTGGAGGTAGTCCTATTAGTAGTTTGAAACTTAATTGATTTAAATAGACCTGGTATATTATCATAACAAAAATGAAACTCGAGGTGCAGTACTTGACACAAGAGCATCTTATAGGCTTTGAACATTACAAAGTAAGATATATAAATTAATAATCAATTATTAATTATAGTTATTTTACAAATTACTAGTTTTAATTAATATTCATGATCTGTTTTACAGTATAGCTCTCTGGATACGAGTCCTCTAAGTGTGTATGTTATGCACCCTTTTTGGAACAAAGTTGTTGAGGTATTATACAATAACTTTTTTTCTAATCACACTGCAATCAAGCTTAATATTTTCAGTTCAAATTATTGCTTGTTATATTAAGAATTTATAAAAGATATTGAAACTTGAATAGACACCTATGATATAACATTTCCCATAATTTTGTCGCGTAAACTTTATGCCGTTCAAATGGTGGGTGTATAATAAGTATAAAACATTACAAAAATACATAGGAACTACTCAAACATTCATATTATTCAAAGTTTTTACATTAAATAGATATATAATTACGTAAAGTAATTAACTGCAAAAATCAAATGTCGATATTTTTTTAAAATAAAAAATGTATTGTATTCAGTCATACATGTTATCCAACAGTTTACTATGCATTGTAAGCATTACAAAGCAAAAGGCAGATTTTGTAATATATCATTCATCTGATGATATTAAGATTCAAACAATTTTTTACTGAGACAATAGTAAGTTCTTTATTAAAATGCAACTCTATAATTATAAGATTGATCATATACATGGTTAGTGTATTTTTAATAAACAAATCAATAAAGAATAGATACATTGAATGTATCAATAGAATGGATACATTAAATGTACTTTTTATGGATGAAAATATTGCAGCAAAACTGGAAACATTTTCTAAATATTCTGAAGCGTTTATAAAATTTCTTAATTAATGTTATTATTGTCATTTTACAGTATTGTCCAAAATGGGTAGCACCAAACGTTTTAACATTTTCTGGGTTTTTATTCACGGTGATGAATTTTATTATATTTGCATCCTTCGATTACTACTTTTATGCATCAAGTGATGATCATCCAGAATACCCGCCAATTCCTAAATGGGTTTTCGCCATCGCCGCTTTCAACATATTTATGGCATACACTTTAGGTAAATATTAATACTTTTTTTTTTTTTTTTTTTTTCAAATAAGTGTTTTTATTTATGAAACTTGATTGGAGTTAGTAAAAAATGTTATTTAAATTTATAACCCACTTATAGGAAGAAAAATATTTGCCAATCCTAAAATTCCATACTTTATTATCTTGACTACGTTTTTTGTCTTATGAAATAAAATAATCTTTTCCTTCCTACAAATAGGGAATAAAGACGCGTCCCTTGCGTGTGTATTATTAAAATTAAGTATTAAACTTAATATTTTTATTGTTACTTTGACACACAGATGGAATTGATGGAAAGCAAGCACGACGAACGCAAACGTCTGGTCCTTTGGGAGAATTGTTCGACCATGGATTAGACAGTTGGACTGCTATGCTGATCACTGTGTGCATGTATTCAGTGTTTGGTCGAACAACATATAGTGTTTCTCCTCTTAGAATGTACTTTATTTTATGGAACATATTCATCAACTTTTATTTAAGTCATTGGGAAAAGTACAATACTGGCGTATTGTTTTTACCATGGGGTTACGATGCATCTATGGTGGTATGTTATTTTTATATCCAATGTACATTATAATTTTCGATAATGGTATCAAAAATATTACAAAATTTGCGAATATAAATTAAGGTAATTAACGAATTTGACTGATTTTCAGGCAACTATTCTCGTATTTATTTTAACAAGTGTTGGAGGACATAAAGCTTGGAAATTTGAACTTCCAGGAGGCATATCAGCTGGTATCATGTTTGAAATGCTGTTATACGTTAGCGCACTTGTTTCCAATCTACCTGTTGTACTCTGGAATATTTATAAGTATGATTTCACAGTTTATTTTGTTACTGTTACAACGTTTATATTGCATCTTACTTGGATATCTTTGAGCTAGTTTGAGTTATCTATATGGAACATATTATGTTAATGTATCTGCATACATCTCGATAAAAGTAATGTATTTAGATGCAATTTCTTGTGTAGATACATTACTTTTGAAATGCTTCATGCAAATATGTAAGTCCTAACGTGTTCCAAATAGATAACTTAAAGTAGCTCAAAAATTTCAACTTATAGTACTGTTTTTTACTATTTTTACAGTAGAACATTGCATGTTACAGTTACATTTCAATAATTTATTGAGAACTCTCTTGTAATTCCAACGTCATGAAACTTCATAATCATTTTAAAAGGAAATTTTACAAGTAGATACAAATTTAAGTTTATGAATTGTCTAACAAAAGTGCTATTAAATTTCATGTAGATGTTTGCAACATAAATGTGCGTTTTTCTTGATTGAGTGAATCTTTTTGCACACAACGAAAGATTTTTCATTAAGAGAAATGTTTACTTTTTGCAGGTCATATAGAGATAAAACAGGAAAAATGCGCAGCTTGCCTGAGGCTGTGAGACCTTTGGTGCCATTGCTGGTTTTATTTATCATTGCTACTGTGTGGGTAATGCATTCGCCTAGTAATATTTTGGACAAGGATCCTAGGATCATTTATTTTTGCATCGGTACTATATTTTCGAACATTTGCGTAAGTATTTTTTTATGGCCATTTTAATTTACATGTTGTCCTTATAATTTGTCAAATATTTGTATAAATTGAAATTTTAATTAAACACTGACATTGAGATTGTTTCCACTTTTTCAGTGCCGTTTGATAGTTTCGCAAATGAGTAACACTAGATGCGAAATATTGCCATGGATTTTACTTCCTGTCGCTATAGCAGCGTCGTCATCATTCATCTTTCCACCTCACTGGGATCTAAAAATTGTATATATTGTATCATTTATATCACTAGCAGCACATATACATTATGGAACGTGTGTGGTAAGTAAATATTCAGCAATTATATTTACTGATGACCAAAGTTTAGATAACTAAGTTAACACATATATGCAAAATTTAAACGTATTTAAAATTTTATTAATAATCTGTAAATTAAATGACTTCGAGTGATAAGTTAACACATTCAACGAGATTAAATTGAAAAATTTACTTAAGTTGAATAAAAATATGTTTAACAAATATATGAATTAGTACAAATTTATCTACTTAATTTTTATTTCAGGTTCGTCAAATGTGTCGTCATTTCCGAATCCACACGTTCCGTATAAAAAATCACTCAGAATGACTACTTGCCGACAATATATGCTAAAAACGAAGCGAATGATTGAAGGTGATACTCATAATGAGAGATCTGACACACGTTAAATGTATAAATATATATGTTCAAAGCCAATTACCGGGATTTGAAAGTTTCAACTTTTTCATGCTTCTTCTCATGATAGATGTTAGTCAACGCTCACCATGTGCAATGCAAGTTTATACTTGCCATCCTTTTTCTCTGCCGATGTTTTGTTTATTTTATATTTTCTTTCTTTCATATAAGTTGTTTTTTTTATTTTTTTTTTATTTTTATAATTGTCAGCCTATGCGATAAATGTAGTCAGAAGTTCTTGCCCGTTGCAACGTAATAATTGCAATCAAAAAGTAATATCTTATAGGAATATTAGTAATAGTCGCCAACTAATCAATTAATCTTTCACTTTTGTTTCCATTTTACTTTTTTTTTCTCGTAGAATGGTGTAATAATTTATTATTGATACATTAATTGTGATTGAATCTCATTTTTGATTCAACAAATCAGATGGTTTTACAAAACAAAGCGCTGATTATTGATGCTTGCTATAAAAGGCCTAACTGTCAGTCATTGTGATTTTTTGTTATAAAAACTGAAACTATCCACACGCTTCTTAATTTTCTTTGGCTACTAAAAATTCACTCAAAGTGCCTCGTCACTTCATTGGTTCTTTGCAACTCCTTTGGTTTTGGCTCGTGTGTAGATTAATAAATGCACCTCTTCGTTTTTAGTATATATTGTCAATCGGATATTCAAATTGCACTAATAAATTAATTTTGAAATTCTTTTTTTTATGATCTTTATGTACATTTTATTTAAATTAAATTTAGAAGTTTTGTAATCACTTGATGGTAGTAAGTAAATTTTAATGCTTTTTATGTGTAAATGTGCAAATTCATTTATGAAGAATTTTTTTAATAATTTGTGTCATTACTCATATATATTGACATTGTCAATTAAAATAATGGGAAAACGTAATGAAAAATGTTACAAATTAATCTGTGAGTGAAAACAAATATTGAATATTTGGCCTATTATTTGTGCACTTAAATTGCAACTGTTAAACATCAGAATGACTAACAGTTGTTAATTATTTGAAAAGTGTATATTTACACATAATCATATTCATTTTCAAGATTTTATATCTATTCTATTTTTTTCTTGAATTTGGAGATGAATAGATAAAAGCATTATTGCATGAAATATTATTTAACATTAATGTTGCCTTCTTCTTTTAATTCCATGATCCATGATAAACTTGTTTTGTGAAATTCATCTAAATTATTACAGTAATTCTCAACGTCGTGTAGTAATTTAACATTCAAAAAGTTAACTTACTAATACAAAGTACACAGTACAAAATCAAAACTGTAATTATATATATATAGAAGAAGGGATTTTTTGAAGATGGCATCATTTTTGATATTTTGATCATTAGTAAATCATGACTAGCTCTCTGGTAAACTTGCGGATGGCGTAAACGTGTTCAAGTCAAGCATAATTGTTATCTTAATTGTCGTTTTAGCAATTTGTATTACATATTGTAAGTACAAATTGAACATTTTCAATTCGTTGTCTGAATCAATTATGCTTTGTATAATTGTAGATAATAATGTTGCTTGCACATAACGGCTGTTTTCTGTCTGGAATTACATAGTCTAGTTGAATTCCAAGACTGAAACTACTGCAAAATGAACTTGATTGTCCAAAGATGGAATAAATTTATTTTAAACGAGTTAAATATATTATAAGTGAGTTAGAGGTATTTAGTAATCTACATATAAATCCAAGTTCTGAAAACCACAGATTTTAAAGTGTTAATGATAAGTGCTGCAAAGAATTCAATGATTTCAATTTATTTCATCTTAAATTGAATGTTTTAATCTAATTTACTAAATATGGTTTTTCATATTAAAAAAATAATTACAAAGATAAATTGTCTTAATTATTATTAGAAACAAGATGAAATAAAATGAAATTATTTTAATATGTAAATGTATTTGTTAAAAACAACATCGATGGTTACTAGTCACACATAATTACTATTTAATGAAGAAGTGGAAACATTTTGTACACCTCTAGATATGATTATAACTAACGTAATTTTTTTTTATAACAGTTCAAATGTCTCGAAATTAATTTTAATATTAATTACCAAATTGTCAAACGTTTTTGGAATCTTCATTATTAATTACTAAATATTAATAATAATATTTGAACAATATATTTTAATTTAGAAGTGTAATAAATGTTCACATTCTATCTATCGTAAGATCAAACTGAATCTGCGAAACTATGTGAGCAAACTTACTAAATAAAATTCATATTTTATGAACAAATCGGAAATATTGTGAGTGAAAAATTAGAACGTAGCACATACATTCATTAGTTGCTTAATTAAATATTCCATGATGAATTTGTATAAAAATTCGATTTTAAAATTATACATTTTTTTCTTATTTTATTATTTAATTTCCAACAATCGTGTTATCAATCAATCGGTTCTGTCTAAAGGGTCATGTTTTGATTTTTCTTGATGTTTGAGAAACTTGAAAGTGAATCTCTTTTAATGCAGTATGTTCCTACGTTACTTTTTTCGATGAATAAAAAGACTAATAATATAAATATGAAGAAGAAAGTAGATATTTTTCTATTGTAATACGGACGTGTATATTTCTTTTTGTTAATGTTTATAATCGGCATTAAGTACATTTAAACAATTTACACTTTGGATAAAATCTCTTGACCCTAATCTCGATTTGAATTTTAATGATTGAATAAATCAAAGTGGCTTGATTCCATCTGCGTATTCTGGCGGAAATAATAATAATTGTAATTTATTTTTATTACCTTTAAAGTGTAATAATACTAAAAGCGTTTATAATTTCGTACAGCATTTGATATTTCCAATTGTAATTATCGTTTAAACATAATTTTACGAATACAAAAATATGTAAGGCGACATCCTTAGTAGAAAGGGACTGAGTTGAAACCAAGGTCATAATTCTTGGGTAGCCCTGGACAGAGTCAGAAATTTAGCCCGTGGCTGCACGCGCATTTCATCCTTGACTTTACCAAGATCACTTTCTACCAGGGAATAAGACTCGATGTAGGAGAGATAGCGCAAATTATGTCAGTGTCTGACTTATATGTAATTATTTTTTACAAGAATTTAATTATTATGGTCAGATGGATTGTACAACATTCAACTCCATTGATACTGTTTTTAAAACGTATCTAGGTTGTAGAAATCATAGTACTTCTTTTCTTCAAGATCTTCTAATTTAGTTTTTTAAATTAAATTTTGTTTTAATTGTTTACTCAAAACAAAAAACTACATTGATTCTTGTTAAAATAACGGAAAAAAAACTCAAAGCAACTCATAGGCTGACGCGTTCGGCTGTATCTGTTAAATTGTTTAAAAATAATTTCAAGCTATTCCAATATTGACATTATCGGCTTGGACCTTCAAGTACCGAGTCTTATGTTAAGTGTTGTGACAAAAAGAAAAAATGCTGAATATTCCAACAGTTGTGCGTGTTCCATAGCGTATCATAATAACAATTTTGATTCTCAATTCAAATAGAACTTTTTGTTCGTTTATCTGTTTTTGGTGGATTTTATTAATGTGACGTAACCAGTTACATAGCTCTGCTAGAAAAACTAGTTTAAAAAATGAATTGATGATGTATTACGAGTATAAGGAATATTGTCATTGTATTGCTGAACTTTTAACGAACTTTTTATATGATCGTGTTACTTGTAGCTTTTAAAAACATATCACTATAGTGGTAACAAACACAATATACTTTAATTAAATATTAATCGTAAATAAAAAAAAGTAGATACCAAAACTGGGCATACTATTGATTTTTATTACTGATCAGTCTTGAAATGAACAATAAAATTTTGGGAACTAACATTTTTTACCGTTTTGAGAATCAAATTAAAAAAAAAGTAATAATATTTATATAAATTTCAATTAAAGAAAAGTAACACATTTAACACAAATTTGTAAGAGCAAATTGTTGTTATCTTTCTTCGTTGATATTATAAATTAAATAGAATAAGTAATTATAAAAACAATTTGCTTAAAGTGTTCAGAAACCAATTTATAAAATAGTTTTCTGGCAGAGATGATTAAAATAAAACTTTAATGTGTAATTGTTTGTGCATTGGTCGCGTGCAGATAAGTAAATGGAGCTGAAGCATTTAAAAATAGACTGTAATAAAAGAATCTATCATTTTATAAATAATGAAAACATGTGTACAAATTAGTTAAGAATCAATAAAATTATAGCATTGCACATAATCGAAGCGAGACAGTGATTGTGTATGAATATATACATGTATAATTTCGAAGAACATGTGCTGAAAAGTGTCTTGTTGCTTAGATGTGATTGTAAAAAATTTAAAAATTGTTTCATTGTTTAACTTTAATTTACCAGAATAAAGGAACGTGCGAAAATGTACGAAAATTTTTTTAATTTCATTGTTGCCCAAATTCCCTCATATTTAAGTTTTTTATTTTCTCTTCATTGAAACACTTTTAATAATTTTTCATTTTATTCATTAACTGTATAAGAATAAAATGTATATACAAGTCAGATATGAGATTAATATGATTTCATTTGTAAATGTGACGAATAAATGTCTATAAATGTAATTAAATATTCTTCAAAAATATTTTGGCTTCATATACTAATTTTTAGTTTACACATTTTACTGTAATTTAACAACAACTAGTAACAACTCTTGTTCTTTTTTAATTTTACAGTAGTAGCTCGACAGACCGTTTCAGATTTATTGTCATTCTGAAATAAAAAAATGAATTGAAATTTTATATTTTAATATCTTTGTTGTGTCCGTTTCTATTAATTAGTAAATGAATATAAAATCTAACACTTATTTTTACAAATAGTATTTTTTTGTTGACTCATTTTGTAAAAAATATGCTTAAACATGTCTTGTTAAACACATTTTTCATGTTTAACACTACATATTTTGTTAAATTATGTTCAATTTAATTATCGTTTACTAATAAAGTCCAGAAATATCAACTGCAAAATGCCCTGAAGGAACACAAAATTGACTTTAATTTAATATTAACAATGTTTTTTTTTTTAAAACTGAATCAGAGTCAAATTTGTGTTATTTTCCTTTAGAGATGTTTTATACTTATAATATATAAATTATAATAAAATATTTTGCGTGAATTTACATTTTTTTGTGATGTTACTTTTGTGGTGGACTTTTTATGCTTTTTACTGGAGGAACTTCTGCAATTAAAAAAGAATAATGATTTAATTATTTATCAATAAAAGATATTGAAAAAATCTAGGGGATTTTCTTTAAAATGCGGTAAAAGAGTTCCAAAGAATTTCGAAAAAATTGCCAATTCTTTAGTTGCAATGTGCTTCAAAATTTTTTGGCACTCCTCTTTAACAGGTGTGTTTTTTTTCATATTTCAGGGAAACTTGATTGTCGGACCCCATAAAAGAGATACCTAAAACTTCTGCGAGTTCTGTCTGATTCACTGAATTCTGAGCTACGGTTGGTTGTATCAGAAGGAGTACGACTTTTGTCACCCTTCCAATTTGTTTTCTTGTTTAAATTATTCAGTCTTCTTTCTTTAAACAATTCATCCAATAATTGTTGATTGCGTTCCTCTTCGTGCAAAAATTTTCTTTTGTAATCTTCTTTGTCATTAACTATTGTATATAAAAATTATTATTAATGTAAAAATAATTATAAATATTTCTTAAAATAATTAGTAACATTAATAAATGTCACAAATAGTACAAAAAATTCATAAATAAAATACTTATATAGATTAAGTTATTATCAACGCAAAAGCATTACCCAGTTGACGATTTTCATATTCAAGTTCTTTTATGCAAGATTGGAGGCTAAACATTTCATCAGGTTTCTGTTTTAAATAATTTAACCCATCTGTGCGATTACTTGACTCCAAACAATTTTTTGTTCTTTGTAATTTTAACAATTCTTGCCGACTCGAAGTTTTCTGTAATCAATTATCATTTTAAAATATTTATACCACCTTAAACTTCGATTTTATAGAATTTTTACATTGCATTTTGTATAAAAGGAATAACCTGTAAACATCTGTTATCAACATCACTGCATTGTTGTAAGGGTAGAAATTTCTGATTTGTACTACAATTTGACTTTTCGATTAAATCTTTAATACTATTGTTGTGTTCTTCTTTTACTAATCGCATCTGATCTTCATAACGACTTTTCATGATCTACATTAGAAGTATAATAATACATGATTTTTATAAAAATGTTTATAGAAATGTTGAATAATATTTTCTTTTTTAACAGAAATCATACATTAATTAGAGAAAATTGAAAGCTCAGCAAACTTCTTACATTGCGAACTATTAATAATAGTTTGCAATTCAAGACGTTTATGGCGCAGCTTTACAATTCTCTAAGAACTTTAATTTTCAAATTAAGAGCCTATTTAATTATTCTGACTAACTTTCATATCTTCGCGAAGTTGTAAAATCTCTTCCTCCATTAGTATATTGCGTTGACGTATTTTTTCGTAAATCATCTTGAAATTTTCTTTGATCGGACTATCATACTGTACCGCTTTATGACATGTTTCAACCTTAAACATAATGTATACGTTGGTATAAGAAATAATAATTTTATTTTATAAAATAAATATGTAGTGTAAACGAAAATTTTATAATTTTAAATGGCAACACATCGAAGTTTAAACTTTAATGATTTTTTCTTCTCAGTGTTTGAATTTCATTGAATTATGTTCTTGTTATTTTTATAACGCACGAATTCATTAGTTTATGAACTTATAAACTCACTTGCTTATTCTTTAATTGCTGCACGTTACATCTTTCTTCCGCTTCTCCATTTTCTGTATAATTGCTCAAAAATCGACTTCGAAGTTTATCAAAATAATTGCTCAGTCGATTCAATATTTCCTTTATATCATTTGTAGAGTATGTCTCTTGATTGGCGTCATTAAGAAAATGTTTAACTGTTGTTTTCAGTTCCATTATTTCCGATTTTATAAGGTCATTCTCTCGGTCTATACGTTGCCATTTACATTCCAAATTTCTGTTTTCATTTTGTTTACATTTTAACTCTGACTTCAGCGAGTTTAAATTCTCCTCGAGGTTACACTTTTCTTCGCAAACTTTGGACACCTGACTGTAAATGTTCAAAAAGTGATGCCTCGTGTAATGTTCCGCTTTTAATTCCTTGTTCCACGCTTTAAGATTTGTTATTTCTTCATTTAATTTTTGCACTTCGTTGTGTTTTATTTCTAATTGTGATTTTAGAAACTGTACATCCATAACATCAATTTTCACCATCGTCGCGTTTGCTTGCGCAAGTTCATTTACCTTTTCTTTGTACTTATTAATGGTGCTGACTTTTTCCCAAACTTCTTGCCTTAATGTCGTATTTTCCGCTTGTAATAATTCCAGTCTAAAAAAATAAGGATTTTATTTTGCCGAAATTCAATTGACATTAACCGATTATTGCATTCTTGAAACAGTTCATTTAATGCAAGCCAAGTACACTTGACTTGCATCAGATCAACAGTTTTGAGAATATGATTAAATTTCTGGTCAAACAATATTGAACCCGAAAATTTATTTTTATTGAACCAGAATATTGTTCCTAGAATATTTTCATTATTTATTAAATAGAGAAAAAAACTGACTAGACTAAATAAAATTGTGATTGTATAAATGTACTTAATAAAATTAGACTATTTTTCGATTTACTTTTTGGACATATTTTCAACTTTCATCTTGATAGTTGTTAGCTGGTCTAGTTTCTTCGATATCTTTTCGATTATTTCCACCTTCGTTTTCAATTCTGTTTTAGTTAATTCAAAAACTTTTTCAAGTTCGTTCTTTTCACAATTTACTTTTGAAATGATGGTTTTTAAATCGAGATTTTCATTTTCCATTTGAGTTTTCCACGACTCAATATGTTCTTCGAATATCTGTTGCTCTTTCTCTTGTTCTTTTAAAGAAGCTCTAACTAACTGTAATTCAAGTTTTAGTTTTTCTGTGTTTCGGTCAATTTCCTCTTTAGAAACATAATCTTCAAGATTTTTCTTCAATTCATTTATTTCACGATCTTTTTTCTCGATATCCAATCGCAACTGCATCATTTCTTGCACTTCTTCCGTTTTTTTAGCTACTTCGACTGTTTTCTGCTTTAATAAATCTTGCAAATTTTCAATGTCTTGCATTGTTTCTTTTTTCTGGCGTATAAGTTCCTCTTTATCAATTTTATATTCTGAAATAATTTTATGATAAGGCCGGAAATATTTTTTTATCACATCGTAACCAAAAACAATTTATATAAATGGAATTCCTTAAAATTTTGAATAAACAAAAGTATAGTACTTTTGAATGGACAATTTTAAAGATATAACGAATAAAATATAAAACAATAGATGTATAAAAATATCAATTTTACTAAGACAATATTAAATTATCGACAAATTAATACTTTAATGTTACTAAAGTTTTGTTTCTTTTAAACGAAACATTTTCAATTATTTTCATCGTTTCCTTTAAGTTAATTTGTGCTTTTACATTGTTAAAAGATTAATGACATTAAATCGTTTGTTTTGAAATTCCTTTGTTTTTGGTTATTATATAATGTATTGATAGAATATCATTATTACGTTCAATGATGGACAATAATTTGAAAGTATTTTCAGCTTCTTGTGGAATAGAATCAATACGAAACTTATTAAATGACTGAGATAATGGCAGTATATCATCAGTATTAAAGGCAGGAATCAGTTGCTTGAAAATTGTATCGTTTATTTCAATGGTTATTTTATTGTCCGTTTCTTTTTTGAAATCTCTGATGTGTGAATTTTTTGCATTTGCTAAAACTTAAAAAAATGATTTGTTTAAAACTACCATAAGATTTGATGAAAGATATATTGCAAGACACTGTACAAAACATGATTTCAATAAAAGAAATATCTACTAAAATTTCTAAAATTTAATTTTATGAAGTTCATTAAAATTGTTAATTAATCAAATGTTAAGGACTGCATACTAATATTGTATTATCGTAGTATGATTTTAAAACCATATTTGTCACAGTGTAATAATTTTTATGAATTCTTAACAAAACCTTAACGCCCCTATTACCTATTATAAGATTCATATTTTTATTTTGCTGAAATAAAAATAAGCAGTATTAATATTCGGTACTGTTGATATAGCTACGATCGATGTATATAGAATATGAGACAGAAATGTATAACAAGTTATACTGGTATGATTCTGCAAAGTGCATCAATGATTTGTCCATTATTTTCATCGAGCTCCTCTTTGACATCGAAATCTTTTGCGGTGTCGTTCCACTTTTCTATAATGAAATTCTTCTCTACAAACGATACACATGCTTTAAATGTTAAAATTTATTTGCAATTTGAATGTTTTTCCCGAATCGAGAAAAATATATAATATATATTCTTTTATTTGAGTAATGTTGGAAAAACCGATTATAACATTACAGAAACGCAACAATTTTTGCAATACAAAACAATGAATCGTTGGATGGTTTCGTTATTTTTGACAAAAATTGCTAAATTGACGTTATCTTTTTCTAATCTTGTAATGATAACGATAATTTTTAGTTTTTATTTTGGAGTTTGTTTAGAGACTTCATTTCTGACATACTCCTCGTTAAAATGTTGCAAAACTTAAATTATAAACCTTTTTGACTTTTACAATCCTCGTAATCTTCGTCGCTAGAATCATTGTAGGATGACTCTGACCTCGTCTCGGAATTATTCATCATTCTGCACGATAGACATTTATTTTTTCTCGATACCATATTACATTTCTTTTGATTATTTTGATATTGATTTTCAAGATTATTGTTCTTAATTTTATTTAATTCATCATCACGGCTTTTCAATCCGTCCATCAATTGACGAATTCTCTCCTACAAGTAATTTTATTTGTTAAAAAGTAAATCATTTATTAAAAATAATAATTAATATTAAAAAGAATATTACAAGTACGAATATATTGTAACCGTGATTTAGTTAAAAGTAATTAACTCCTCAGTGTTCACGCCGTAACAAAAAATTTCATTAGAAAGAGATGTTCGAATGAAGTTTTTGCAGTCTGACAAAAATGCTAAAAAACATGCAAACACTGAGGGATTAAAGTGAATTTTACATTTTTTTTACTTTATTTGCATGGATAAGATTCATCATCCTACTGTTTTCTTGCTCAAACTCTTGTATTGTTTTATCTTTTATTATAATTTTATCTTTCAACTCGTCCATCTTATTTCGATACATTTGAACTTCTTTAGCGGCTGTTGCTTTGATATTTTGATTGGCATACTAGAAGTAAAAAATTCAATAATGAAATGTATAAATAATTGCTATGTTAATACAAATAATATTAATTTACTTTAAGTTCGCTGAGATTTTGCAGTAACTTTTGTTTTTCATTCTCAGAGTGTTTCCAACGTTCGTCAAATTTTTTCTTTTGACTCTGAAACTAAGTAAAGTTTATCATTTATATCTTGAAGTACTCTTTTATTACTTAGGGTGTTTGAATGAACTGTTTATATCTTCTTACGTCTTGTTTCATAAAATGTATTTCTTCAAGAAAAGATTGGTTTATTTGTTGAAGTTTTTTCTAAAAAAATGTGGAAAGAATTCGTGAATATTAGTTTAAATACTTATCCGTTTTCTTTTTATAAATTATTGTCTCTTACTTGGTATATATTTTTGAAATTAGAATTTAAATTTTCCATTTGCGATTTCAGTTCTTCTATTTCCTTTTCCTTCACCTAGATGACTCAAATTTTGTTAATATTTTTTAAATAAATATTATAGTATTAACATACTATGTAATTTAAAATATATATAATTTTATATATTTTATATACTGTCTGGAAGCGAGACAAAAAGTGTAACTTTTATCCATAACAACGCAAAAATGTTAAAATACGTAACTTAAAAATTTAGTTACATCTGACAAAGCAATTAGTTTGATTTTTGCTAGCTTTTAAGTAACAGAATAGTATATTTCGCGTGACAGGAGATAAAAAATTAAATCCTTCATCGGAAATTGAGCAAAGGATTTCCTTTTCTCCCTTAGTGCGAAACATACTATGCTTTACATTATTGTCCTGTTTAGTTAAATTATACACTATTATTTAATAAATTATAAATTGTATATTTTCAAACCACGTACGTCTAACTCGCATTTCAGAGATAAAATGGTGGATTCTTGTCGTATCAAATCTGTTTTCAGAGCGTCATACTTTTTTTTGATGCTACTGCTTTCAGAGCACAAGAAAGAATGTGAATCACTCTCAGATGAACTGTCACAGTCCGAAAACCGATTTTCATTTTTCAGGTTTTCTTTGAAGCTACAGAACTCTATACGATCCTGTAATTGATTTCATTGTGAACAAAAATTTGTTTTTCATATTTTTAAAAAAAAATTACACTCTTAAACCACCCACAAACGACGTTTTTCTTTTTTTACCTCTTAGTATATAATGGCGCAAAACTCGTTAAGTCTATAGTGAAAAATAATGATAATAATAATCAATAAAAATATCTGTCATAGTCTTGTTTTAAGACTCTCTGAGCATTAATTACTAACATTCAATTAAAATAATTAATCATATCAAAATAAAAAAAATAATAAAAAAAAGAAAATTAATAGTGCATTCAGCATTGTTTTAAACTATTTATTTACTGATGCTGGCAACCAATTGTGAAATATCACTATTAGATTCAACACAACCGAAGCAAGAGTTTTTCTAGCCAATCCTATTAATGTTTCTATCACATTTTACAAATATAGAAAACGCGCAATCACGTAAACTCCAAACAAAGAAACGTTCCATTTCAAGTACAGCGTTCAACAAAGTTTTGAATATATGAACAAAAAATTAACTGACAATCTTCAGTTACTAAAAGGGATTCGTGGAATTCCCACAATCCCCTTGTCGAAGGTGTAACAGTTTACTATGCTTGTTTGAAATTTCGCCATTAGTTAGAGGGGACTTGTATGGAAATAACGTCTGTGGGAGGCAAAAGTGTAGAAAGACAAATTAAGATACCAAATCTTCTTCTTCCTGCGTTGTATGACGAGAAGTTTTAGGCAAATTTACTTGTGTCCATGCGTCTTTTTGATCTATAATATTACATACAAATATGTTGTCACAAAAACTAAAGTTTACAATTAATAAAAGATTCAAAGTTTATGTACTGAATGAAAATTTATGCAAAAAATTGCAATATTTTCGAATTCTTTTTCTTGCCGCGTAAAGATAAATTTAAATTAAAAAAAGAAAAGTTAATGTTATCCATTTAAACAATATAATGTTTGATTCTAATTTTTGAAAACCAATACTTGAACTCATTATTTTAATTGAATGCAACCAAATGAAACGTTTTTTGTGATATGAATCATACTTATACTTTTGTCCGAGATACATTCTTCTGACGTTGTATTAGATTTCGAATTTTCTGTCACGTCTTCAATATTAAATGGAGACGACGGTCTGTCGATATAATTGACTACATTTTTTTCATAATTTTCTTTCTTGTTACTAGCGTTTGCAATTGTTTGCAATACACCGTTTTCCTTCTAAATATTAAAATATTATTGAATTGCTGGACCAAATACGTAAAATGTAATCTAATAGAAAATTTACTTTGAACAAAATATAAAAATTAATATACGTAAGTTTAATAAATGTAACAATATTCTGATATATATTACAGTATTTATGTGGTTTTCCGGATTGAGTGTTAAAATGAGAGATTTATGCTTCTCTAGTTCTTCTTTGAGGGATGAAGATTTAAATACCTAAAAATCACTAATGTCAATTTACTTTTCATAAATTATTAAAGTATAAAACAAATAATATATAAAATAAGTTGATTTAAAAGGTAAATCATTCTCTAAAGTATTTAAATATGTAATGTTAATATTAACAATGTACTATGAGTATAATATTTTATGCTTTTGTTTAATACTTATATTTACAGTAACAAAAAAATATTTTAAGAGTACTATTTTCTAATTGATTTTTTATTTAAAAGAATAAAAAAGAAAAAGAAAAAATATTAAATAAAAACAACGAACGTTGTAATTTTGTTCTGCTTGCTCTTGAAAGTACTTGGTGAATTCCAAAGGATCTGTGCTCCAGGCTCTAATATCAGAACAAGTATCGGCGAACATTAATCGTCCTTCTGACCGTTGCTTGGTCAGGAAGTTGAGAGGCGCGCCAATGATCCCGCCGCTGGTAAGCATGATTCGCGGTTTTTGGTCGAAAAATGGAAACATTTTGTCAGGAAGTCCCGATCAACGATACGCGAATGTGTCAAAATATACATAAATAAACATACTCTGTCAGAAACAGCTAGTTTGAGTTTTTCGAAAATTTTGACCTGTCACTTTTGCAACAGCGACAGGTCAACATCGTTAGCAACGCCACCAAGTGTCAGAAACTGTTTAAATGCAAATAAAACTACTTGAAATTGTTTTAATTATACATTAACTTTTTTAACTTTCCTTTTAATAGTGATGTTAAATAATTTAATAATAATACTCAACATTGTCAAAAATAACAAATGAAGATAAAAGTAACGATTATAATACAAAGATAATAAGTGAATTTGAAATCAATGTTTTCCATATGTTTTTACCTGAACGTTTAAATGTTTAACAGATGGCAAAATACTTATGTTTGCATGTATGTTTGAGATTACAATTGATTAAAAATTGACTTTTTTTTAATTTATTAATAATTGGTTCTCTTTTTTATAAGTCAACAGTAATCTTTTAATTTATTCAAAAAGTCTAAAAAGCGTAAGAACTAACTGGGTAATTACTTAAACACGTAAAAATTCAATCTATAAATATAATCTTTAGAATTATAATTTTGGATTTGTGTCATTCTGTCTGTATGGTTGACATTTAGCCTTAAGGTGCATTCTCAAGAGCCGCAATTCGTTTAGAAATATTAGTCGGGGAATTCTTCTTTAATTGTGATTCTTAACTAAATTCAGCCTTAATCAACAAAACATATATAAAAAAGAGGTTTATTTTTTCGAAAGAGATTATTAACTCACAATTTTGATTAGTTGTGAATTGCTTATTAACGTGTTTAAGTGTTATTATTTACTATTATAATTATTATTGTAATAATATGTGTATTATAATTGTTATTAGTATTTATTTTTATTGTATTACTTCTAATGAAATTAAATCCTTTGTATCTCTGATTTTTATAAATGATAACATTTTAGAAATGTCATTTCCATAATTTAGGTTCTTATTCGTTGTTGCATCTGCATTTGATAACAATATTATAATTATCGACTTACGAAATAAATGTTAGTTTTACAGGACTGATGTAAAAACAAAATTTAGAGCGTATATTAATAATGTCAACATTCAAATCTCAAAACCGAAGGCAGAATAATTCCAAAAATTAAATAAACAAACATCAAATCTTTTGAAATATCCATATGTATAACTGAAGGCGATTAAAAAAAAAAGAAAAAAAAAAAAAAACGAACTAATTCGCATTCACAAACCAATCAAACCGAATTCGTTTGAACCGATAAAGAATTCGGAGCAGTTTGTCAACAACGACAACAACGTTTGAGTCCATCTTTATATATAATAGACCATCTTTGTTTACGCGAAGCGTAAATAAACATTTTTCCCTTTGTTGCGTTTATCAAACGCCAGGGTGCTTGTTCAACAGTCGATTTAAACGAAAATGCGTATCACGGTGGCTTGGCCTGTGGACGGCGCTTAATCGGCGCGTGTTGCGGTGCCAACCGCGGAGCTCGGATAACAACGGCGCGCAGGCGATTGCGGCGGCGATAAGGGAGCGCGGGCGCGCGGCAACGTCGCCCGGCCGGTGATCCGGCAACGCCGCGGCTCGCGGACTGGTTCATACAACACAAATCCCGATCTCGCGCGGTCGTGCCTCGCGTTCGCTGGTGTAAACACTTTCGCGCTCGCCATTATGTTTTAATTAGCGCGCAACGCCGTGGCCGTGTCGGAGTCGCAGACGCTTGGCGCATCGCTCGCCGCCGAGTTGGGCCCGGTTGGCGCGCGCGCGCGCGTGCCCTCGACGAGGTGCTGACGAGCCGAGCGATGGGACGATGAATCGACGCAAGCCGTGCGAGCAGGCGAGCGCTGTCGGTGAGTAGCTATCTGGCCGGATGATTTCGGCGGCCGCGAAAGGGGTAAACAAACGCGGGACGCGTCGCGCCGAATTGGCGGTGGAGGAGGGGCGCCGGGGGGCGGCGGCGGCGGCGGCCTGTCAGGTCGGCGCGCGCGGCGTCCCTCGCGTGCGTGGCCGATTCGGCCCGAGGAAAGGCGCAACACATTGGCGCGCGCGTCCGTGTGACTCGCGCGCGCGTTCGCCTCGGACTTTTCTTCCCGAGATAAGGGTCACGCTTTCGAACGGACCTTATTCCCCGGCTATCGCCGCTGTTTTGTTTTTGTTTGCGCGGCCAGGCGGCAGTTGTGGAGGGCGGGGGGGGGGGGGGGGGGGGGGGGGCCCCCGTGGGGGGGGAAGGATTTTCTGCCCGGGGGCGTGTTTTTTCTCTCCCCCCCTTTCCTTTATACACACCCCCGGGCCACAGGACCCCCCCCCACTCCCTTGTCCCCTTTTGCCTGTTAAAAAAAAACATAGATATATCATGCTTTGTCGTCACTCGAGACTCACGTACCTGAACGTCATAGTAT